>ML787802.1:698465-720357 GCA_009831015.1 Picea engelmannii | reverse complement strand
AAATCAATGATCTAATAAGCCAAAAAGATGTAATTTAACAAATCTGAGCAGTTGAAAAAGTCAAAACTCAATTCCAAAATTTTCAAAAATCTTGCTCGCAGGCAAGCAGTGTAACACAGTGCGAGAAGATAGTATTCTCGCAGGCCACCTTAAAGCAAGGTGCGAGGTGTTCGCACTGGACCCTATATGCAGGATGCGAACCTGGCTAGTTCTCACAGGCTGTAAATACACACAGTGCGAGAATTCCTGAAGATAATAAAAAATTTGAAAATGCAAGCAAAATTTAAACTGGCTTATAGACCCAGAAGGTCTCTCAGGATATCCTGAGGACTCAGACACTGAAAAAACGGGAGAAAAATGCAAATAGAACAAATGGCCATAGAAAATTAAAAAACCATAAAGAAAAAGGGAATAGATCCCCAGTGGAGTCGCCAATTTTGTTTCAGGATTAATCCGCGAGTGCGGACACAAACCGATCTCCCTAGATCCACCTGGATCTAGAACAAAACAGAACAGAATAATACACTTTCCCTAGATCTATACTATTGAATGAACTAAGAGACTAGGATCAAGCACATACCTTATGAACGCTTTCCTTAGGTCTCTGTTGTTCCAAGCTTCGCTCCAGTGTCCTTGTCCCGTTCAGATCACAACAATACAAACCAATCGAAGTGAAGGCAGATCAATATATTCAATAGCTAATCTATACATATGATCAAGGAGTTATGTAATAAAGTGACATCATCTTTATGGGAAAGGGACATATTACTGTATTAAATTGATAGAAAGTGAAACTTACAACCTGAGCCTTGATGTTGTAGATATCCTTTCGATGGCTCCTAGCTATGACACACACACTTGCTCATGCATGAAGAAAATCAACCACTTTTGTTGACCTTGCCGTTGTCTCTAGTTGTTGTAGCATCAGTCCTTCATACAATCTTGCACTAATTCTCCAATAAATCTCTTACTAGCTTGCTACTTAACCTTTTTCATGAGCAATCTCCTCAATATATAGGAGAAGATAAATTAGTTATTTGGATAGGAAATGATCCCAAGATATCAGGAAAACCAGTACTTAGATAACCATTCTCTAGCCAACTCATTCTTCTCGAAGATTCCCTTCTAGAAGGCTCGAGAACTTCATCTTTTTCTCCCTTTAGAAGATGTTCGCACCCTGAAAGTTAGGTACAGTGCGAACCCCTCGCACCCTAGATTAATGCAGCCTACGAGAATCAGGCATTCTCGCAGGTAAATATATAAGTAGCCTACGAACCTCCTTTAAAAGCATGATTTCTGGAAGCAGACAAAGGTAACTTTTCTCAGGAAAGTGTTCTTAGTGAAGACCTTGATTTTCCATCATCATAACATCATCACGATGACCAAAATTGTGGATAACAATTGGAAATATCTGAGGGCAGTTGGAACTCTGGAAGCCACGGTGCTCTAAGACTTCCTAAGTTGGCCTGTTGTTGAAGCCCAAGGAAAGGGATGTGTAATAGTCGATGGACTATGTGACAGTGAAGGTGTACACTCCTGGGGTGGGACAAGCATGTGGGGAAGAGAGATTGTTGGTTGGAGTGTTGTTGAGGTTTGGTACCTTGGTCTAGACCATGTGATATGGAAGTCTTCTCAATAAAAAGGTAGAGCAAGAAGGCGTCTTGCAAGTGCATTCGGTGCGCATATTGGATCGGAAGAGAAAACATCTCCAGAATCAAGCCATAGGGCTTGTAAAGGTCCAATGGACCTGGTATGGTCCTGAGGATGTGACATGGGAGCATGAGGATGATATGCAAGCAGAATACCCACATCTTTTTGAAGATTTTGAAAATCTTGTTGATGTTGTGTAAAGAGTTGCACTGAGAACAATGAAAAAATAAGGGGAGGGGATTGTAATATCCCCAAGGATGAGCCCTAGTTGTATTTATAAATTGTAAAGATGTTTTGTAGGTTGGTGAGTCGAGTGTTGATAAGTTGGTGGGTGTATGTGTTTATTATGCCAGAAAGCCTAAGTGTTAAAGGCCAAGAGCCTGATTTTGTATATGTAACTATGCAGATCATTAATAAAATATAAACATCACTGCATGCAGACCAACCACGAAGAAAGATTGTTGGGGGACTAAGCTTCCACAAGGTTGGGTAAGGGAGGAGGCTAAGTGTGTGGGACTAGGGGATAAGCTAAGGGGCTTACCTCTAAAGGGGATCATAATTTATTATTATTCCAAATTTGTGTAAAAGACATATTTTTATCCTAAGTTCTGGGAGAGGCAACATGTGCAAAAGGAAATGCATGCAGCTCCTCGAAGACAAGTGTCGACTTGGGTGAATGCAGTTAAAGCTGCAAAAGTTAGCCATTTTGGGGGTTTTCTCATGTATTATGTCATCCTTTGCTTAATTTCATTGGGATCTGGGGCGTATGAACCGTTTTCCTCTGCGTCTACATCTACATACCCGCGCACAGTGAAGGAAACCCTCACAGGAAGGTTGTTCACGGGTCATTCTTCCATCCTCCACTTGATTCTCTTTTCCATTCCTCATCCTTCATGAATTTCATTTAGCTTTGCAATCGACCTCTACGTTGACTCCTTGTCACACACACTAAAACCAATGGCAAACTCATGGACTGAGTTGTGTCTCCTGTGAAGTCCGAGAACCCTATAAGTGTTTGAACCGTGTTGTGTCTTAGTGTGTACTGTTTCCATTTTTGGATGTCCATACCCGAATTCATGTTGTTTTTGTCACTATGATTTAACCGAATTGCTATTGTTTTTGTTGTTATCCTCACCTTGCGGGAATTGAGTTGAAACTGGTTGAAGAAGTGGGTTGTCAGGCCCATGGTAGAAGAGGCAGGTTGTCAGGCCTATGAGAATCTCTCTCCAGGTGAGAGAGAGTTTTGGGAAGTGGTTTTCTCCTAGAGAGAGTCCAGTAGCTATGGAGCTCTGATAATTCTTGATCTGGCCTATTGTTGAGACCCTAAGAGGGAGGTGAAGCAGTCGATGGACTATGTGACAGTGAATGTGTATACTCCCGGGTTGAACAGGCATGTGGGGAATGAGATTTTGTGAGTAGTGAACGTAAGAAGGCTCCTAGAGAGAATCCTTCCAGTTGCATTGTGCAGTTTCCTGTAACCTTAGCCTAGTCTAGGATTCCCTTTCCCTGGGTGGATCTTAATCCCATCTCGAGGGTGACCCACTGCCGAGAGTGATGAGCAACGTGGTCTATGGCTGGGAGATTCGTGGAAGGTATGCACACAGTTGGTGGTGTTATTCCAGTTGAAAGATAAGTATCATTTATGTGTTTAATTGTATGTTATGAATGTATATGATGCTTGAATGTTATCATGTATTTCGTTGTGTATGTGTATTTATTGCCTATTACATTTGAATCTGTATGGTAGCAGCAACTCTATGTTATGTGTTTTATTTCGATTAAAAATGCATGTTATATATTTATATGTGATTGTTCCACAGTGGTAGCATTACTTGACCTTTGTGAAGGGATGGGGATGCTACAGTTTGGTATCACAACTAATTCATATCTAAGTAGTGGCATTGCCCAAGCCGGTTGATGGCTGGGGATGTTACAATCTGCTCGAAGGGTATTTTTCGGTCCACAATTTTTCCAACAGGGAAAATATTACTTTTTCAGTCCTCAAGTTCGTCCCCCATGTTAAGGAATGGTGGGATACTTACTCTAAGCAAAGGGCCATACAGGAATCTACAATATTTGTGGTCACCCCTACATGGGATTCCTTCAGGGCTGCCATTAAAGAACAACACTACCATGTTGGAAGCTACAAGCAGCAGTACACAAGATGGACCATGCTGCATCAGGAAAGGGAGCAGACATTACCAGATTTCATCAATATTTTCCATACCCTACGCACCAAATTGGGTATCAAATACTTTGAATGGAATATGGTGCTCAAATACTACGGTTGTCTACATAGATACATTCAAATATAAATGGATCTTCTGGACATCGCATCCTTAGGTGCGGCTAATAGATATGTTGTCAAGATCGAGAAAAAATTTAAGCAGAAGAGGCAAGAGTCTAGATCTGTAAACTCCTCATAGCCAAAGCAGGGAAAAGGCATCCCCAACCCACAACACAAGGGACAGAGAAAATATGGCCACTCTTAGGACAACCAGTCCAAGCCGCAACCCAAGAAGGGTAATCAGAATTCAAATAAGGACATGGGAAAGTGGTGTGAATACCATAAAATCCCTTGGCACAACACTGAGGAATGTCGCTCCAAGTAGTCACTGGTGGTTGAGATGAAATCTTCTGAGTCAGAGGCAGATTTGAACTCTGAATCAAATCCAGAAGGAGGGAAGCGTATTATCGAGTTTCATCATACGTCCTTCTTTATCTATCTCTTTTCCGTGCCCATTAGAGTTTGTTCCTTCGACTCCCAGGTTGACATCCTTTCCTTCTCTTTCGTCCTATGAAATGGAGGCACTCTGCACCTCTTCCATTTCCTTAATCGGTGTCTATTCTTGGCTGTCCTAACACTCGTTGAACTCTGCACACACAATGTTCAATCAATCTGAAGTTTGTAAAGCCCTTAAACCTTCAAGAAAACTTACAACATTCATAAGCCATCGTGAACAAGAAAAACGTTTTGACTTCACAAAGATTTTTGAGCTTTGTCGACTTTGCAATTTTCGAGACTTCAGGTTTTCGGTACCCGAGAGTTCACTATGCAGTGACTCCTAACTTCTTCTCTCTACAATCCCCGAAATTCATAATTTCGGTTTCCTTGCTCTCCGGGCCCACAACACAGTTATCGCCCTTAAAACCTGTTACGGTTCTTCAGTCTTCGATGGCTTCGAGACTTCAGGTTTCGATTCTTGATACTTCCAGACTCACTTTCCTTTCCAACCCCTAACTTCTAAAATTCCGATTTACTTTATTCTTTGGGCCCACAACACAGCTATTGCCCTTCACCATAGTGGCACATGGTACGTTCAGAAGGGTCCTTGTCACCTTCGGTGACGTCATCGGGTCCCACCACTCTCGCTTGTCTTCTCGACTCACTGGCACATGGTACACATTCATGCGCCCACATCCATTCCAAGAAAAATCCAACAGTTAGACTCCTTCCTTAGATCTACGACACAGATCTTTTCTGCGTTTCTTGGTTTCGGGCATCAGGAGTTCATGCATCCCACATCTCGAACTTCTATTTGCTGAAATCCCGAATTACGATTTACTCTTCCACTTGATCCGATAGTCAAGTCCTCTCCTACGATCTACGGTGTAGATCATTTTGGGAATTCATGTTTCGCTAACTCGCAACTTGCAAACACAAGGGTCTTCCTTTTTGGTTTTTCGGGTGTTGAAACGTCGTCCAGCAACCACGTGGTTCCCCCGATGGATGGTCCTAACGAATTTCGGGATTTCACATATCGCGATTTCCAAGTTCCTGTGCAACTCAAAAGGGTCTTTAAACCTGTGCACATTCCCCTAATCTAACGGTCACAAGGGTTTTCCTTCCCTTCCGAACAGATCCTAAGGCTCCAACACTTCTGGTGTGGAGTCCTCTCTCCCTGTGGCCATATACCACACTGGTTGTGGTTTCACAACACCACTATACCTCCTGAGCTTATAAGCACATCTAGTAACTCCTTGACACATCTGGAGCATTCCAGGGTTCAAAATCGGTCCTCCAGACACAATTTCTCTTCACACCCTCGGTCCAAAGACCACTCAACTGGCCCATCTAGGCTCAGTGTCAAAACCTTGGGCTCTGATACAAAATTGTGACACCACTTTTCAGTTCCAAGGCTTAATCGCTCTGATACCACATTGCAGCAACCTTTTTGTTACCATACTTCGTGGAAATATAATGCTCACTCTCAGATTATAAAACAACATGCAGAAACATAAATTAAAACATCATCTGGTACTTATCTTTGAAACAGTGGCAGTTCCACCAACCAAGTGCAGGCCTTCCACAAACCTCCTAGCCTTATACCACACTGCTCGTCGGCTCAGCAGTGGATCACCCCCAAGATGGGACTAAGCTCCACCCCCAATGCAGGGAATCCTAGGCTAGGCTGAGGTTACAGGGAAAACATAGAGTCACAAGGAAGGAATTCTCTCCCAGGAACCACTCATACTCACTGCCCACAGACTCTCCTTCCCCACATGCTTGTTCCACCCCAGGAGTATACACCTTCTCTGTCACCTAGACAATTCTTTGGCTGCTAACCTCCCTTTCCTTAGGTTACAACAACAGATCGAACCAGAAGTCTCTGAGCTCTGTGGAAGCTACAGGGTTCCTTCCAAGAGTTCTCTCCTTCCTCTGCACATTCTCTCACCTGGAGAGAGTCGCTCACAGGCCAAGAAACTTGTTCTTCCCATTCAATCACCTCTCTCACATAGAGATAGTGTTGTACAAACTAGCCAACAAGCCACATGCAGTCCAGCATTGCGTCGCCACAACAACCAACAGGGAAAACAGACACGGGATTTCCAACAGGCTCAGCAATGACAGGATGGTCTCACGGTTATGGCTTGGGAACAGAGATTCCACACATAGGCTCGATCTCTTCAGACAGAGGGTGTCTCATCCTTCCAGAATTAACACCAGCTATCCTCGAAATCAACACATACTTTTACCCCCCACGGTTTCAAAACTACACGAGATCTCATGCAGAGGTCGGATCGATTCACGCTCAAATGGTCAGGTGGAATACAGGAGGAACCCACACAGCAGTCGACGGGAATGGGAGTTGAACCCCCAACATGGCTCATCTTAGCCCTTTTATTTTCATACGCCTGGATTGACACATGTCACCCATGCAACTGCATGCATTCCTTCAGCACGCGTTCCTTCCATTTGGAAGTTGCTTGTCTTTCCAAAAAGAACTTAGGATAAAATATATTAATAACATGTCTTTTTGGAATAATATAAAAATATTATTCCCAAGGCTTAAACCCTTAGGCTTAGCCCCTATTCCCACCTTCCAGCCCCTAATTTCATGCCCACTCTATGGAAGCTCAATCCCCCATCACTCATTCATCGTGGTCGGTCTGCACGCGGCGGTGTTTATATTTTATTAATGTGTTACATACATACAAGTGCAAAATCAGGCCCTTGGCCTCCAACCCTTAGGCTCTCTGGCCCAACAATCACATAAGCTCATCAGCTTATACAAACTTGGCTCACCATCCTATAACACATATTTACAATTCATTTCATACATCAGACTTACAAAGGGCTCGATCTTGGGGACACTACAAATATGTTGCTTTTGTGATATTGAGTAGATCTGAAGTATAACTTGCGCAGTAGGTTTAAGGAATATAAAGAATACTAGGTGACTGTGTATTGTTGCTGTGAATCCATTCTGCATTCCCTCTAGTTGTAGACACCTATGTCCTGCAACCCCCTATAGCTACTTCAGGTGAGACTGCATCTACTTCACAGGTGTTGTCGAAAGGGCCAATAGTTAAGGCTTGTTGGTGCGCTCTTGGAGTTGAACCCTGGGTCTGCCCCTGTGCCAACAAATGGTTCTATTGTCAGGACAGGAATCTTCTTGAGGGAATTTCAAGGTGGTTTCCATCGAAGACAAAGATTCAGAAGTGGATAGAATATCAAGAAAAAGACTTTGTTGAAGCCCAGAATAAGAACCCTAATCTTAGTACAGAGGATTGGCTGGAAAGATATATCTTTATTGATATACACGAGATTTTCTTTGGAGGAATCCATAGGGAATTATACAAGTAGCTAGCTAGGTTAGGAGATACCCAATTTGAGATCAAATCTAGGCCACATGTGGTTTGGACGTCGGCGTTGATCAAGAAGTTCAAGAGAGTTGATAACGTTGTGTCAAGAGCAGTAGATCACTAGTTCGATAGTACCATTGGAGGGTATATCACTGAGTTTGTTGTTGATAGAGTAGAATTGTATAGCCAAGCAGAGAGATATTTCTTTAAGGGACCTAGAGGAAAATTTTTAAAGATCAATATGTTATCGTATGAGAAGAACATCTTGAAGATACAGTAGTCTTTTGGATTGAAGAGCTAATGTTCAAGAATTCATACAGCGACATCAACACAGAGGCTGGACATACGTATAGTGGGAGAGTGTTCAGAGAAGTTCCTCTCACGAACCTGTTTAAGAATAACTATGGGGAAAAGGGTTTCTATGGTGGAGAAGAGGCAGATATGATAGGCAAAGAGCATTCAGAATCCGCTAGGATAGAGGAACCTTTCCAAGAAGAGCCAGAAACTTCAGGAATTGCATCGACTATCAAAGTAAATACTATTAATCATTTTGTTGTTTCAGTGACATTAAGCAATCAGAGTAATCAAAGTCACCAGAGTGCTCAAAGCATTGTTACTAGTAGTCTTCCACATACTCAGTCAGGAAACCTAGGAATATATATGGTAGATGAGATGAGGTTACCCACCTTCAGAGGAGATGGATCTGAAGATCTTGATCAGCACTAGTTTCTATGTGAAGCCATATGGATTATTAAGAACATCACTAACGAAGCTGTCAAATGAGCTAAGTTTAGTACTACCCTAAGAGACAGTGCATTGAGTTGGTACATGAAGTATGTTAATGGAATTGCCCAACCTAAACCATTGAATGAGATCAAGAACGCATTGATTGCCGAATTCAATAAACCCAATTTGGAGTCACAATGCATTATAGAACTGAAAGAAATCAAGGAGAGAATAGTTGAACCCGTATGGGAGTTCAATCAGAGGTTTAAAACCTTGACAGACCACTTGGGTTTCCAAATCCCAGATGAGTAGAACAAGGAATGGTTCATTTCTACCCTCTTGCCACACATCAGAGTTCCTCTGATGCAATAGAATATTACTTTGCAGGTTGAGGCACTGGAAATACCCATGAAATTAGACTCAGCCCCGATGCGAGAATCCATCTTAGGTATGAGTTAAATCTTGAGTCAGCTAACTAGTCTATCACTATAGGTCGAAGATATGAAGAAAGACAAGGGAAAATATAAAAGAGAAGACAATTGGTGTATCAAATGAAAATCATAAGGCCATGACAAGGAGAATTGTCCCCTATTCCATGAATACTTGGCCTCTGGAGCTCCAACCCCCTTGAATCAAGTTACCCTACCCTGGTGCGAGGTATGTATAAATCGACATCACCCTAGTGAATGTTACTATCTGCAAAAATATGTCCAGACACCCAAAAATCTATATTGCACGTTTTGTAAGTCGGTAGGACATGATGACAGGGATTGTAGGGATTACAATCTCATGCATGAAAGGTCGAGGGATATATACAAAATTCAAGGAGAAGTATAGCAAGAAGGAAGCATTGCACAGTATAACTCCCCTGAGAGAGGAAACTTCAACCCTTGTGGTGGACTCTGAGGAAGAGGAAGAGGAGGAGGTATGGGTCGAGGTCAAGGACAGATAATCTGTTATAACTACGCACAGCCAGGACACTTGGCAAGGGACTATCAGAACCCTTGTACCACTTGAAGCTATTGCAACTCCTTCGATCATGTTATCGAGGAATGTCCAGCATTTTTGGCTAAACTTCAGAAGAGACGGGGACCTCAACAGATGTTATCGGACTAATTAGTAGGTGTGGACACTAATAGATCTCCCTAGATCCACCTGGATGAAGAACAAAATAGGACAGGACATGAATCTTTCCCTAAGTTATGACCATCGAATTAGCTAGTAGGAAGGAACAAGTAACATACCTTAGTATCGCTTCCTAGGATCTATGTTGCTCCCGCTTCGCTCCGGTCCTCTCGTGAGGTCAAGACCAAGACAACACAAACCAACCAAAGTGAAGATAGTAAAATATATTCAACTCTCAACTTATGTGTATGATCAAGGAATTACACAATAAAGTGAGAATATCTTTATGGGAAAGGGACATGCCACTGTATCATATTAATTGAAAGTAGAAGATTACAACCTGATCGCCTTTATGTCGCAAGCTTCCTTTCGGTGGCTCTTGGCTCCAACACACACACTTGCTCAATCCTTGCATGAAGAAGATCAAAACCTCTTGATAGACTTGCTAGAGTCTCCAAGCTCGTGTTCAAGCTAAGTCCTTCACACAATTATTTCACCAATTCTCCAATGAATCTTGCTTGACCTTTTCCATGAGAATTCCATCAATATATAGGAGAGAATGAGATGGTTACTTGGATAAGAATGATCCCACAATATCAAGGAATCCAGTATAAGGATAACCATTCGAATGCCAACCCATTCTTCTAGAAGATTCCATTCTAGAACCATCGAGAATTCACCTTTTTCCAAGCTTTAGAGAAGGTTCGCACCCTAGCTATGTTGCACAGTGCGAGAAGTTCACACCCTAGCTTAAGGCAGCCTGTGAGAATGGATCATTCTCGCACCCTGGTATATTAGAAACCTGTGAACTCTCTTCAAAAGTATGTTTTCTGAGAAGAGATGAATGTCAATTTACTCAGGAGAAAGTTCTTATGAGGAGCCTGAATACACCATCATCAATACACCATCATGATGACCAAAATCATGGGTAACAGAATGCCCCCCAAAGTATGAGGCCAGAATCAGTGACAGCCGAAAGACTTTGTAAGTTGCATGTGTGTGTCGGAAACCAGAAGCGCACCTAATCAGAAACCTGCAAACAACAAAGAATCTGCAGAATATCATATATATTAATTCTGAGGTAGGCATTCCCATACTTAGATCATAGACGGATGACATTGTAGACATAGGTCATGGCCACCAATCATACACTGTGGATCAATCCCGTCAAAATATAGCATAGCCACCAGGAATACACTGTGGATCTATGCGAGAAAATTCAAATTAAGACAACATAGCCACGAAACATACAAAGTGGATCTATGTGTCGCAAATTATACATACTCCATCACAACCTGGACAAAGAGATGATATCCAGGGTCTTCAATCTTGTTGCCCAAAAGTACGAATCTAACCATGTGATTACATGTGTTGAAGTCGAACATGGCAGAAACCACTTGATTACCGGTCATTGATGAAACCGTTAACAAGTGCGAGGGAAATCACCATTGATGTCAATGACTCCCAAGGTACTCTAGTACAATCCATTGAGTGTGAATGAATGAGTTGAAGTCGAACACTCGACGAAATCTTTCGATCAGGAGTCAATGATGTAAACCCACTGTCGAAAGCAAGGAAACCTACCATTGAGGCATGCAAGTTCCAAGGTACCAAAGAATCTCTAAGTCTTGTTTCCAGATAATGAGTTGAAGTCGATGGAACAAAACTCGTCACAGGAGGGCCTTGATGTATCCCCCATCAATGACATGAAATGAGTAATAGATTTTGAAGGCGAAGCAGAGTATGATGTAAATTAGACTAGACACAGGGAAGGTCGACACAAAGAGAATGGACAACTGCAGATGGCCAACTCAATAAAGGTTTTAGATGGAATTCTCTTGAACATATGAACGACACGACCAATGATTTGGTAGCATTGACTCAGAGATGACATAGGGTGTGACCTTGTAGCAAATCAAATGAGAGACAAATGGATTTCCCAAACCGGCTTCAAATATAATGAATAGGGGGTTTCATGTTCAAGAGCGACACTTACTGCCAATTAATACGAAGATGATAACATATCCCTTTCCCAAATTTTCCCCCACCATTTCTGGCGAGTACCTCTTTATTTTTATGCAAGCTTGAGGAGGATAACATATGCATGTTGATATAAGCTTATCCTTCGGATAAGTCCTTCGGAGTATGTTTAACGAACCCTAGGAAGGAGTGGTTCAGTCCCATTACGGGTCTGTCAATGTTTGTTTAACGAGTCCAGAGATAGAAAACTTGAAGGTTTTTCATGATTATAGAGTCTGGAAAAACACTTAAAAGAGAAATCTCTCAGTTCCTTTTTCATAAAATAGTCTGATGAGACTGAAAAAGAGATAAATTATCACTCACCAGACGCTTTCTTCAAATACTTTGTCAAGCATGAAAATAGCAAGGTCGCTTGGCTATCTTTTCATGTTTAGAGAGTCTGAAAAGAGCTTAAAGAGGACTCTAGGGGGGTTCCTTTTTCGTATAACCTTGTTGAGCCCGAAAAAGTGATAAAAGTATGCTCGATCGCGTTCTCATGTATTTTCGAGCATGAGAACAGACAAAGACCAAGCTCAAGGTTTTATACAAAAACCATAAAAAACAATCAAAACACGCAATGAAAAAAAAAATTATGTCTGCATCCCTGTATATGAACATCGAAGTCATTACGCCTGCAAAAGTTACACTCAAAAGGAAATTAGGGTTTAGGCTTTAATCAATAAATAATTATAAAAAATTCAAATAACATGGTAAAAGTAAATATAAAGAAATAAAAACTCTTTTTACCATATCATTTTCACTTTTCACTATTTGAGCCCAAAAACCCCTCTTTTACCCTCGAAATTCGGCGTCAGATTGCGGGAGTTACGAGCATCCATTCGACGAGCCATCAGTGACAATGAGGTAGGCTCTTTGTCCTCTACTCTTTCATGGTTTTATTTTTCATTTTCATTGGTAAAAACATATTTTTGAGTTGGTTTTACTTGCGCTCAGCCATTCTCGCAGGTGGGCTACACGGGACCTACGAGAATGGGTCATTCTCGCAGGTGAGACCACAGTATCCTGTGAGGTTCTCGCACTGTGCCTAAAGGACACCTACGAGAACTGCAAAGCATAAAAAAAAAAATTAATTTTGCACAATGAAAGAGAACCAATGCATGAATAGAGTTGTTAATCCTCTTCTTGTGCTTCTTATGCAAGTAGTTGGCTATCAAAATGGTTCTTGAATGGCATGAAAGGGAACACGAAGAATACAATTCCATTGCCGAAAATCATCCACCCACTATTGCCGCTTTGAGAAATTATGGCCTTCTGAAGTACTTTCGTATCCTAAGAATGAGGGCCCAAGTTAGGTTATTAGAGTACCTTGTGCATATGTGGGATCCCGATCAACAGGTATTCCATGTAGGGGTCCACACACTGTCCTTAGATATTGAGGACATTTACTTCTTGACTGGATTTTCATGGCGAGGGTACCACGTGAACCTAATTGGTAGCAGAGGTGGTGGGTTTCCCATGAGTGAGTATTGTCGCTTACACTGTGTTCCCGAGGTAGAGAGGAAGAAAGGGAAAGTAGCTATTTGGGGAGTACGAGATTTGACCCTTCGTACTATTTTATTCACCATTACATGTATGGTCGGGAGCTCCTCTCCTCACATGGCGCTCCAGAGTTACTTTTAGTATGCTATAGAGTGTACTAAACCTCGGGTTTTTAACTGGGTAGATGCAGTGCTTCGTAGCATGAAAAGGCAATTGACCAAATATAGATCAGGCAACCTAAAGCAATTCAGGTACAGATCTTTGTTGGTGTCCTTCTTTCTCGAGAGGGTTCCATTACTGAAGCTGCAGGTTGAGTGGAATTTACCAGCTCCCAGGGATCCAAGAATGTTGAGATGGTGTCAGCTCATGGCCCGGCACGTAGCTAGACCAATTATCAAGTATGATGATACCTTCTTTGACTGGTTGCGACCACAGATGTTGATGGTCGACGATTATGATTATGTCGGATTGGATTTCCAAGGAGATCCGGACTTAGTCCTGCCAGAGGATGCTCAGTGGGGGGAACTTGGTAAGAAGTACACACATTTTTTTCTTTTAAATGTTTTTATGAATTTTATCATATTCAAATGTTTTTTATATGTTTGTCCAAAGACTAAATACAAAATTCGTTATTAATGACATAGATGTGGGACCTTACCGACCTCCTGGTACTTCTCCCATTCAGCGGCGAGGAGAGGTGGCGCCAATTCCACAATGGGACACCGAGGATTATCAAGCAGTGGAACAAAAATTAGAGGGTTTGATAGCAGATATTCCAGACATGCCTCTTGGAGAGGTTCCACGATGTCATCAGCATCACACAGTAGGAGTGTCAGAGTCCATAGGCCGTCTGCTCCGTAGGGTTGCCCGAGCAGTCATATGTTACCATGAACATCATCCATGACATCATTTTGTAGAAGCTATGAGCTTCAGATTTTGACATTTTGGTCTTAGGACAAAGCTTTTTGTAAAAAACTATTTTGATCGTTATATATACAGACGGATTCTACCGGTTTATCTTGTGTTGTGTGAATTGATGTGATTGATTTATAAATGATCCAAATGTCTATCTAATACATAGTTAGCCAATGCATCAGTTAATGTATTTAGACATCTAGGAATATGTTGATATTCAATATAATCAAAATAATGTTCCAAGAGGTGAATTCGCAAATACACCTGTAACAAAGTAGGACTTCGAAAGTATAGACATTACTTAACTGTAGTACTACAAGCTGTGAATCGAGTCGCACAATCAAATGACGGATTCCAAGCGAGATAGCATCAATCAACAATTCAATAATGGCGCTATACTCTGCAAAGTTGTTGGTCGCACGGCCGAGACACACACCTCGAAAGGAGACAAGTTTGTTTGTAGGGGCGTAAATTGCCCATGCAGCAGAAGCAAGGTTCTGAGTACTACGGCTAGCGCCATCAGTGAAGCCAATATAGGGTAGCAAAGAATCCGACATCTGGAAATCAAACACAATGCCACATAAGGGTAGAGACCAGATAATGACAAAATCAAACTACAGTAACACACAAGAAGTATGATACAATAAAAATACAAGTACTCATGCACAAATGATTTTATGCATAGTACTTCTTCAAGTACAACCCATTCCGGGGTTCACTCAAAAGGATACCATCGTAATCTACTAACTCATAATCTCCTTTTTCCAAAACTCGTCGAACGATATAAGGACCTCGCCACATGGCTTCGAATTTTCCAGCTCCTAGCATATCTCGATCTTGTTCATAGAGGAAAACAAGATCTCCTTCGGAGAAAATGCGAGGCTTGACATGTTTGTCGTATTAGGCCTTAACACGTTTTTTCTGAGCTTCTATGACTAGGGTAGAATTGCATCGAGTTTCGTCTAATCGCATAAGATACAATAGACATTCTTCCTCAATAGAAGTGTTTGGTAGGAGTTCAACAACTAGTTTTAAAGAGGGTATCTCGCATTCAATCAAGAGAATGGCTTCCACACCATAGACTAACTGGAAAGGTGTAAACCCAGTAGCGGACTTGACGGATGTCCGGTAATCCCACAATGCCGAAAACAACATTGTGTACCAACTTGTTTTGTGAATCCCTATCATTCGTCGGAGCATAGTTATGAGAACTTTGTTAATTACTTCGACCTGGCCATTGGCTTGTGGGTAATAGGACGTTGAGTTATCATGGCGAAGACCCAACTTTTCAGTAAGTTCGGACATCATGAAGTTTCTAAAATGGCTACTGTGATCAGTGATGATAGCTTGGGGAACACCAAAACAAGCTATGACATGATTAAAAATTAATAATGTTTCGGTCTTTCCAGTGTTGTCAAATGTCGGCATCGCCTCAGCCCATTTCGTAAAGTAATCGACGGCTACAATAATGTATCCATGCCCCCCGGTTGAGTGAGGGTGACATGTCATGAAATCGATGCCCCATTTCGCAAAGGGACCAACGGAGACCACAGGGTGAAGAGGAGCAAGATGTGACCGTATCGTCTAATTATAGGTTTGGCAAGCATGGCATTTCTAAATGAAAATTATGCAGTTGTTAAATAAAGAAGGCCAAAAATACCCGGATTGTAAGATCTTCTGGGCAGTAGCATACCCAGACATATGACCACCACATGCTCTAGAATGGCAGTCATTCAGATCTTTCTCAGCTTCGTCAAACATTAGACAACGTCAAAAAACTGAGTCAATCCCCCAACAATAAAGAGTATCACTGAGGATAATATATTGACGTGCTTGGTAGCGTATTCAACGTCGTGCAGTACTAGAAAAATATGGCTGAAAAGTCTGGGTTTGGAGATATATAATGATATCACCATACCAAAGATCATCAATGCTGATAAGGAAAAGAGATTCATCGGGTAATGAATCAGCTGCTACATTTTCCATTTCAGAATAGGGAAAGTCGCATATCAACTCAGCAAATACTAAGGACTTCTTGGACTTGGCACGTTCGAATTCCAAGTCAAACTCCTGGAGTATCACAATCCATTTGGAGTATTTTCCCCCTAGAAATTGACATGTAAGAATGTGTTGCATAGGGTTGCAGTGAGAAATCATTGTAGTCTTGCACGAGAGGGTATAGTGTCAGAAGCATTGGATGGCTTGGACAGCAGCCAAGGCCATTTTTTTGACATGTAAATACTTTATTTCAGTAGGCGTTAGACTTCGACTCAAGTAGTATATAACATGCTCGTCGTTAGCATCATCCTCTTGGATGATAACCATACCAATGGTGTAATCTGAGGTAGCAAGATAGAGGAAATAATCATGACTATAATCGGGGGGAAAGAGAAGCGGGGCACGCGTTAGGGACAACTTCAAAGCTTCGAAAGCATTGTTGGCAATGGTATCCCAGACGAACTCTAAACCCTTTTTTAAGAGCCGCGTAAATCCATGAGTTATCTCAGCATAATTTGGGATAAAACAACGAAGAAAGTTTGCTTTCCCCTGCAAACTTTGTAACTGGCAAAGTGTAGAAGGAGGAGGGAGATTAAGGATTGCCTCAACCTTTAAAGGATCCACCTAGATCCATTGATGCGAAATGATAAAACCTAGAAGTTGGTCGGATTCCACGCATAAAATGCACTTATGAGGATTCAAATGTATACGGTAGAACCGACAGCGGACAAAAATGGCTCGGAGATGGGTTGGGTGATCGACTCGACGCATTGAGTGAGTGGGTAAATCATCCAAATAGGGTTGGACAATGTGCTTGATATCATGGAAAGCATAAGACATAGCGCATTGAAAAGTTGTGCCAGCGTTCTTGAGACCGAAAGGGAGTTTTCGATAGGCAAAAGTACCCCAAGGACAAATAAAAGTAGTCTTATGTTGATCCTCGGGAACAATGTTGATTTGATTATACCCGAAGAAACCATCCATGAGAGACAAGATTTCACTTCCAGCACAATCGTCGACAATCTGATCGACAAAGGGGATAGGAAAGTTGTCTTTGGGACAAGCTTTATTAATATCCCTATAATCAACGCATACACGAATTGTGCCTTGTTTATTGTCGATCGGGAAAAGATTGGAAACCCAGTCTATGAGAGCCACTGGATAAATAAAGTCATCTTTAAGAAGTTTCTTGACTTCAAGTTTGATAGCAGCCGCTTTACGTGGGTGAGCTGGATGAAGGCTTTGCCGAATGGGTTTAGCGTCGGGGTATGTCTTGATCTCATGTATCACAATATTAGGGTCGATACCTGGCATTTCTTCGTAGCTCCAAGCGAAGATGTCACGAAACTCTTTGAAAAGGGACATGTAGGTGACGACTTCATCAGAAGAACACGAAGCTCCAATATGGACATTTTCAACAGTTCTGGGTTTGATAGATATGTCAAGGGTAATAGTGGGCGAGATATTGCTTAAGTTCCCTTCAGAAAACACATCGTGTGCAGAATCGGGAATGGTTGATATGGTGACAACAGTCGAAGGGGTTGAAATCCATTGGTAGTTCTCAATGGTATGTTGCTCCAGAAAGAGGATGGAACGATGATTTCCATCATCCCAAGGGGTGTCTTCCATGACAGACATGATCATCTCGTCTGTGGGAAAAATGACACGGAAAGGATCTGGAGATAACTTACCAAGAGAAGAGGTAGAAGGTGTTGTCAATTGAATGGCCTGATAGGCGGATTCAACCGGACTTAACGGCATTTCGTCGCTGTAACGAAGATGATCTCTAGGGTCAGGTACTATATAGGGGTTGTGAGATGCAAGAAGTTCGTGAATCAAGGTGGATATCATGTTGATTGAATCAATAGATGAGCGTGGAACATCAGGCCGTGGAATGGGGAAGGTACCCATTAACGAAGAGTATTTAAGAAGGCCTACATCGACATTCTCATAACCCGGTGGGGTTTTAGTGATGAACAGTACTTTGCCAGTACGAGTATTGGAATTAAAGAAGGCTAGTTGGTCTACAGTGACAACCTTTCCTTGATCTGGGAAACGTACCACACGGAAAAGGGTAGACACAACTGCACGCATGGAATCGATCCAGCTGTGGCCAAGCAGAAGATTGTAATCAAGGGGAGCGTCAAAGACTTCCACTTCGACTTGGACTGTTTTTCCTTCTAACGTGATAGGCAACGAAGGAAGAACACCGTAGGGCTTAAAACCGGAGCCGTTGAAGGATTTAAGAGTGTTTTGGGATTCATTCAAAGAAGGAGATCCAATGGATTTCCAGCAAGCAAGAGACATGACACATGTCGAGGCACCCTCATCAATAACAGCTCGACAAATGTTTTTGTCAGAGACAATCACTTGGATCTGGAACATGAGTTGGGGGGGTAACCTTGGAATGTGATCTTCCAAGTCAAAGATTATTAAATTCATATCTGTCGGGTTGATTCCATCGATAGATTTCAACAGTGCCTTCCGTTGTGTGGGACAACTCTGAAGGACTTCAAGGGCTGACATCGTAGAAGGTGCTTGGGCCAGATATTCAACAATGTTGTAGTTCTGGGCCGCACGAGCATGAGGATTGAAAGCCGGTTTCCGAACGACACCCTTTGGGGGGGGATCAAAGAACTGTGTTGAGGCTCAGTCGTTCGAGATGAAGAGGAACGTTGGTAGGTGGAGTCGTAGGAGAGGGTTGTACCAAGGAAGGAGGTAGATCATCAACCTTCTCTTTAGAGGGAGAATAATCTTTGGCTCGAGTAGTGAGTGCAATGTCACTCTGCTTTGAATCGCCAGTACACATCAAAACATAGGATGTAGTAGAAGATGAGGGTTGGTCATGGATGACCAACTGAGCCTGTTGTTGAGACGGGAAGGGTTGGGACAAAACGGCTGGTGCAGGTGGTTTTGGATGTCCTTGAAGGAACTTAGTGACCTCGGTGCGTCGTGGACAATCCTTCGTGTAGTGATCATCACCAGAGATAAGACAAGGGTATCGTGGTTTGTGCTTATCTCAATCGTCAACAGGTGTAGTTTTGGTTCACTCTGCTTGAGAAGTATTTTTGTCCTCCTTATTCTTACCTCTTCCCTTTTTAGATTTGTTTTTACCGGCTGGGGTAGATTGAACTACATTTACCTCAGAAATCTTACCAGTGGGAGGGGAAGGAGACGGAGAATTTTGAACATTAGAAGAAGCAGTTTTGGGGGTTGTGCTTGAGGTGGAATGTGGTTGGGCTTGGAAAGTGCCAATCACATCATCGGCTGCATGCGAAGCAGCTGGAGTAGTTGAAGTGGCTGAAGTGGAAGGACGAGGCAAGTCAGGTAGAAAATCATAAAGGGTACCCATTTGCGAGTAAACGAGGTCAAGATATTGAGCATGACTGATAGCCTGCTCTTCCATGACTACTCCACCCATGGAAATGTCATGATCGATATCATTCACAAAAGATTTTTTGAACCATTCTTCCATTAACTGATCAAGGAGTTCGAGTTTAATGAGACGTCGTCTCCGTCGCCACTCATGAATGTGATCGGATATATGAGTGGCCTTATTCTATTTGAAGGAAGTCAAAATCTTGGTCCCCGTGTCATAACGGATCGGTAACTGGTAGTGTGTGAGGAAATCCATAGCTAGGGTGTTGAAGTCAAAGAAGAAACCTCGTGGCAATTCTATATACCACTTTGTAGCAGAACCTGTGAGGGTTCGTTGAAAAAGATGTAAACGAATAGAGTCATCCATCAACGAGTTGGATAAACACCATAGGTGAAAAGTCATAACGTGATTGTTTGGGTCCTCTCCCACTTTGCCGTCGAATTTAGGAATGTCCGATGGTATCTTGGATAGTATAGCAGGCCATTGGGGAGAGTGACGAATTGGATCATTTAAAATCCTTGACAAATCTGGAAGATCCAAAGTGGCTATGAAAGGTAATTGTCGATTCACCTGCGGGTACTGGTGGCTTTGGGGAGGAAGCCTCTTCGGCAAACCAGTAGGACCATAAGTAGTCTGCATATAATGTGAAGACCCAGGTAGATTCGGTGGTGGTTGGAGAGGATAGTAGCTCATAGGATTGTACCCTGGAACAGGGACTTGAGTTTGAGCACTCGCCCCCCAAATGGGATTGAATGTACCCGGATATGGTTGGCCCATACTAGGGGGTATCACAGATGCAGTTGGAAACTGATTCCCCCCAGTCGATTGAGGAGGATGTTGTATCAACTGATTCCAATACTGGGTCAAGGACGGAGGTATGTTTTGCCCATAAGGTGGGGTCGGTCTTCCTATCGAAGGTGGTGTTCCAATTGGGGGTTGTGTTCCAATTGGGATTTGTGTGCCAAAAGGAATTTGCCCGTTGAGAGGGGGTTGAGTCATACCACCTTGGTGAAATTGTCCACCGACGGGAATCTGGTAATTTGGTGTGAATGACATAATAGTGCCACTAGGATTAAGACTGCCAATAGAAGATGAAGAAGGTCCTCCAAAAGGAAATTGAGGGAGTGTTGGAATAAAACTAGGAAGAGAGTGCCCAGAAGAAGAAGGACCACCAAGAGAGCCATATGGGGTTTGTGTAGGAGTGGGAATGGAATCATTCAACACACGGTATCCAGGTGGTAGTGTCGGAGTGACATTGGGCATTTGCAGTGTGCTGATGGGAGCGAGACTAACCGCAGTAAACCCGGTTGGAACACTCGTAGTATCTATGTGATGGGCCATTTCGATAGGGACGGTAAAGTGATGAGCGGTAGTAAACGGTATTGTCTCTGGACTAGAGATTTCGAAAATCACAGGTGGGGTGATTTCAGAAATCACAGGTGAGCCTGGACCAAAAAGGTCCCGTCGAAAAACACCCATAGACCAAAAAAGATCTTGGCCTTCGATGCTTGGAAAGGTTCCAACTAGTGATCCAGAAGATGTAACAACTAAGTCTCCGAAAGAGTTCAGTCGCATAAACGGTCGCTTAGAATCAGGGTGAAGTCGAAAGTCCTCTCGAGTATTAGTAATTCAGAAATGTTCTAGAGAGTTAATTCGTTCCACATGTGGCATGGTGACGACTGGGACTTCACTTTGCCGAGGAGAGCCCTCAGGTGTACTTCTAGGCAAGGGTTGAGAACCTTCCAAATGCTCTGGAGATAAACATTGCATTCTACATGAACGATGTGGATGAGCTATTGTAATCGAATGACAAACTTCACGAAGAAAATCTTATGGTCAACTCTGGTAAACAAACAACATGCACTAGTAAACAAAATCTAGAAAGAAACACCAAGCAAACAAGACCTTCTAATTCCGAAGCCACTAGTTGGTGATGAAATCCAACGTCGAAACAACGAGACGAGAAGGGGTTGGGCTAGGCTGGAAAAGTTACGCTAATGACCTGCTTAACAGACTCACACCCTGGTGCAAGCTCCCACACATAATCATGGGTATACCCTCCAAGGAGCCCGAGTGAGTTTGGTCAACGTCAATTCCAGGTACCATGAAGACTTTCCCCTTCACAGTCACCTCGTGTAAGAACCTAGAAATATAGGCCGCTAAGGTTACCACCAACAACAATAAATCCTGGGGGGACAGTCGACAGTCCGATCCACACACAAAGGCAGGGTATCTAGCCCGAAATCAACTAAAAAGGCTTCCACTCATCCTTATGGGTATACCTCTGAGTGATCCCCGTAATACATGCAATATCTACACTGATATCAACAAAGCAAGGTGAGTAACTCTATCAATATCAATGCGACCTCGTGTTTGACCCTTGTGTGAGAAGGGCTTCCCAGGACAAGATGTTGCAAATGGAATTTAACACTCCTTAACACAAGATGCTATTGTGTGTTTTGTGCTTTGGAGAGTGTATCTCTCTTCCTATTC
>ML787802.1:585922-628708 GCA_009831015.1 Picea engelmannii | reverse complement strand
TGGTTTATTCTTCCCGTGTTTGCCTGAGAAAAGGGGTGGAGACTTTGGGTAGAAGGTTAAAAGTTAAATCTTAAGGGTCATGATCTGCGTATAAGTTTAGAGCCCTAGCTTATTAGTCCGTAGGGTAGAATACCTCACAACACTCGAGACTCGCCAAAGTTCCAGAATTTCACATATTTCACAATAATGCAAATTCCTAAGTGATCCAGGTGGATATTAGTGGCCACCCACCTATTCCAACTATCTCATCTTGACAGTTGGATATTGGTGGCCACCCACCTATTCCAACTGGCTCATCTTGACAGTTTTAGTTCAGCATGCTCTTCTGTAATTCTTTGTAATTGTGGGTTCTACACTTCCCGGACTGTCTGAAGCCCTACACAACTTCTAGGTGGATATTGGTGGTCGCCCACCTAACCCAACTAGCTTGTTTTGGAAGTTTTCATGTCAGTACATCTTTTTGTACTTCCAGGGTCGTTTTGGGGCCCTAAACAGTTTTGTTTTTGGCTTGCCATAGTCAAACTGTAGACAGAGTCAAAGTTTGATGGCATAATGTGTAGTTCTCGAAAATACCTTTCCAACGGGCTATCACGCACCTAAAACGGAGTTCGTATGCAAAAGTCACGATCCCAAGAAGTTTAAGTACCAACTTACCCATCAGGGCCCATATAACTTTTGGTGTTTCATCTCCTAAGGTTAGGTTTTTGCATGTCTAGGTTTTTGGAATTCATGAGAAATGTTAAAAAGGCATTTGGAGCCTCATTGTAATCATTCTGCTCAGACAGATGTGCGTAGCAGCCACATCTCTTCTCAAAGATAACTAACACCATTTGAGCAAGTTGTTTTTAGTTCTGCAGTTTTCCAGTTTCAGCCTATTTTATTTATTCAATAGAATTTATTGTTCACTAGATATTTGTTGTTGTTCTCTGTATATTTTTGTTATTATATTCAGTCTGTTATTCATTTTGTTTCTCTCATAAATCTGGATCAGTGGTATCATAACGGTCTACTCTTCATTTTTTTTTCTTCATGCATGTCCCCGACAAGTTCTAGGTACAAGGAGTTAGGACTCGAACCATTCAAGACTTTGCAAGATAGGTCGCGTCGAGCCCGACAACAACCCATGGGGATGAGAGGAAAGATGATGGAGAAAGAGATCCTTTTAAAAAAATTCTCGAGAAATCCCTTGTGTGACAAAGGAATGAAATGATGGACAACTTTGCACAGATCCTTTGGCGGCTGCCCACAGGAGACACATCTTCATCAAGCGATCATGCAACCCCCTTCAAGGTACAAGTAAATTTTGATATTCCATTATTTTAAGTATTGATAGATGTGAATGTTGTAGATAAATGGTTGAATCTGTGTAACATCCCCGGCCACCAACAAGCTGGGAAATTCCACCACTCAGACATATCGACTTAGTTCTGATACCAAACTATAGCATCCTCGGTCAACACAGAGATCGGGTAATGCTACCACTGCGGAATATACACTTATATAATATAAGCATTTTAATTGAATTAAAACACTTAGTCACAGAATTACTACTACCATACAGAATCAATGGAATTAATAGTAGTTCATATATGCAACAGAATACATGATAACATTCAAGCATCACAGACATGAATAACATATAAATTAAGAACAGACTAATCTTATCTTTTCAATTGGAGTAACACCACCAACTATGTGCAGACCTTCCACGAACCTCACAGCCATAGACCACATTTCTCATCACGCTCAGTAGTAGGTCACTCCCGAGCTGGGACTAAGCTCCACCTAGGACAAGGGAATCCTAGACTAGGATGAGGCTACAGGAAACTTCACAGTGCAATTGGAAGGATTCTCTCTAGGAGCCTTCTTACGCCCACTACTCACAAGAAGGTTGTTTGTGGTTCATTCTTCCATCCTCCACCTGATTCGCTTTGTTATTCCCCATCCTTTGTGAATTTATTTTAGCTCTGTGATCGACCTTTGTGTTGATTCCTTGTCACGCACATTGAAACCAATGGCAAACTCATGGATTGAGTCGTGTCTCCTATGAAGTCCAAGCACCCTATAAATGTCTGAACTGTGTTGTGTCTTAGTGTGGATTGTTGTCATTTTTGGATTTCCATACCCAAATTCCTATTTTTGATGTCATCGTGAGTTAACCGAATTGTTATTGTTTTTGTTGTTATCCTCACCTTGTGGGAATTGAGTTGAAACTAGTTGAAGAAGCCGGTTTCCAGGCCTGTGGTAAAAGAAGCAAGTTGTCGGGCATGTGAGCAGCTCTCTCCAAATGGGAGAGTTTGTTGGGAAGTGGTTTTCTCCCAGAGACAGTCCAGCACCAGCTATGGAGCTCTGAGAATTCTTGATCCGTCTTGTTGTCGAGACCCTGAGAGGGTGGTGAAGCAGTTGATGGACTGTGTGACAATGAAGGTGTATACTCACGGGTGGAACATGCATGTGGGGAATGAGAGTCTGTGAGTAGTGGGCGTAAGAAGGATCCTGGAGAGAATCCTTTCAGTTGCATTGTGCATTTTCATGTAACCTCAGCCTAGTCTAGGATTCCCTTGCCCTGGCTGGAGATTAGTCCCAGCTCGAGGGTGATCCACTGCTAAGCGTGATGAGCAGCATGGTCTATGGTTGGGAGGTTCGTGGAAGGTCTACACGCAGTTGGTGGTGTTATTCCAGTTGAAAGATAAGTATCATTTATGTGCTTAATTTTATGTTATGCATGCCTGTGATGCTTGAATGTTATCATGTATCTGCCTATTACATTTGAATCTGTATGGTAGAAGTAACTCTGTGTTATGTTTTTTATTTCGATTAAAAATGCATGTTATATATTTATATGTGATTGTTCTGTAGTGGTAGCATTACCCGGTCTCTGTGGAGGGTCGGGGATGCTACAGTTTGGTATCACAGCTAAGTCAGAGCTGAGTAGTGGCATTGCCCAGGCCGTTTGATGGTTGGGGATGTTACAAATTGGTATTAGAGCTAAGTCAATATGTATGAGTGGTGGCATTGCCCGGCCTATTGGTGGTCGGGGATGTTACAAATTGGTATCAAAGCATGGTGTCAACACTTAGCATGGATGGGATATGTTAGTGGAAGTTGAAACAAAAGTTTCGGAAAAGAATTGTTTTCGGAATGGAAAAAATTCAATTTCAGAGTCAAGGTTTCAAACATTGATCCTGAATGGGCTGGATAAGTGGTCATTGGACCCAAGGTTTCAAGAGGAAATTGTGTCTGGAGGACCAATTTCGAACCTCAGAACCTTCCTGAGTGCCAAGAAGTTACCTCAGTCGTGTTACAAATCTCAGAAGGAGTAGCGGTATCATAAAACCATGACAGGAGTGGTGTTGGGCCGCAGGGTAATGTGGACCTTAGGATTTGTTCAGGAGAAGGAGAATCCTTCACGACCGTTAGATATGGTAATGTTGCGAGGTAGTTAGCCGTGAATTCCTTTGGAAATCCGCAGATTAATAGAGTCTATTCTGCGTCGTAGGATCTGTTCGGAAGGAAGGTAAATCCCTTACGACCATCAAATATGGGTAAAATGCAGAGGAGTTAACCCAGAGGAAAGCACTCCAGGAAAAAGAAAGCGTAGAGGAGTTGAAAATCCCAAAGTATGAAACTCCGAAGTGACGTGGCATGGTGATGTCACTTGGTTTGACGTGGACACATGGGTTGTGTGCCACGTATAAGTGGGTTCTAAACCCGTGGAAGGTTGAAATGCCATATGGAATGTGATGTGTGACACCCATCTGATTGGGCCATGATTCAGTCGCTAGTATTCCTCCATGTGGCACTCCATATGAGCATGGTTAGTGGGACCCGAGGTTACGCAATGAAGTTAAAGGTTGGAGGACCCACACTGGAATTAATCACGATACATCAAGATCGATGGTCAGGAGTCATTGCAGGGATCCAAGTTGCACGGGAGTTAATTATCCAAGGCAGTCCCACAATCCAAACCCTGGTTTCACCGAGGGGTTACATGTCAGCGTCAAAAGAATTGTGGGATGAAAGGCGGGTTACTCCAAATCGTCGTTGCATGCCCCCGCAATTGGAAGAGCGCTCAGCGGTGTCATGTAATGATGTCACCAAAGGTGATTGGGAATGTTCGGAGATTAACAGTTTGGGATGCATGGATGTGAAATCCTCCGAAGTCCCAAAGTTTCTAAGTTCTAGAACTCAGACGCATAAGGTTCCATAGTAAGTGTTAGCCGTCAGATGCTGAGTAGACGTGGACGGTTGATCCTCCCTACTTCGTGAGTTTGGTAATCTGAACTCTGAGAGATTGTTGTGTGGTGCTTAGAAATCTTTTGAAGTCGAAGGCTGAAGGCCCGAGTAAGCACTTATTGATCTATTTCTTGGTCATGACCCATGGTTGCGTGGGTTGGGGACTGAGAGAAAGGGGCTAGTGCCCAAAAATTATTACAAAGCAAAGAAGAGCTCAAAAAGAAAATGAAATCTGATCATTTTCTTAAATCAGATTGATCTAAATGTGTAAACTGGTGAAGTATTGAATAAGTTTCAATTGTTTCTCTTCTTTGAGTTTTCAAGTGCAAGGAGTGCACATTGTCTGCAAGGAGTGCATTGACAGAGGTAAGTTAACCTCGGAGAATCTCAAGAGAGATGTCGTTGAACCTTCATCAGCAAAAGTGCAAGGAATGCACAGGAAGAACTTTGTGTTGAGTTCAGAGAGAGATAGAGTCATTGAGAACTCTGTAGGGCTCTGTCAGGCGGGAATCAAGCGAGTGCAAGTGTGCGCAGAGAGAACTCTTTGTCGAGTTCAAGGAGAAGAGTATCAAAGGAAGATACTCACAGAGTTGTTGAACACTATGTGGAAAATGCTCAGTAAGGTGTGCCTTGAGAAGAAGGTTGCCAGGAGGTCACGAAGTTTTCCTTTGAAAGGAAACAGAAGGGCCGAGAACCTTAGGATACTGAGTAATTCGAAAATCTCAGAAGAGATAATGCAAGTAGTGCCTGGGAGACAGACTCATTCTAAGTCCTAAAGCTGAAAAGAGATAACGCCTATGAGAGTGAAGACGAGATCCAAGATGCAGAGTCGCAAGAGAAAGGTCAAAGGCCGAAGCCTTTGAACACTGAAAAAATTTTCCAAGGCAAAAGAAGTCAAAAGCTCAAGAGGAGGAGTGAAAACACTCGTTATATCGGTTGTGGGGAGGATCTTGGACCGTTAGATCATCATCCAGCAGAATAAAGGAAGTGCAGAGGAGATGAACAGATCCCATCTGTTAGATCTGAGCGCGAAGGACCAGCAACCGTTGGATCTGGAGGTAAGCACACAAAACTTAACCCTTGTGTGCGCAGGAGAAGTGGACTTGTCAAAGTCCCGAAGTGATTTGGGATCATCCATCGTCAAGGAGGACAGGTGGCGAAAGATCCACAAATTTGGAATTTTTTGGACATGGAGGAGGAGAAACAGCTGAAGTAAATATTGGTCGTTGATCTGAAAGTGTACGCGTGGTGCCAGATCTAGAACTCCGGGTATGGAGCACTCTGGAATAAAGCAGAGGATAAAAGCGTTGAAGTCCCGAAGGAGATCTCGATCGTTGATCGAGGAGGAGGTCGAAGAACCATTGATCTGGTCTTGGTTGGAAAGAGTCAAAGTAAATCAGGGTCATTGATCTGAGAGAGGACGTGTGGCAGAATATCTTTCACTCCGGGGAAATTCACTCTGGAGATTTGTGTGTGTGGAGACGTGAGAACTCTTGACGGCCGGAGAGTTGCAGTTCATCAGAACCATCCGATTTTTTAGGAGAGGTGTCATTATATCTTGCACTCTGGAAGATTGTCATATGGGGAAAAGCAGATAGTTGAGAGTTGGAACTCCTGACGGCCGAAGAGCCGAAATCAAACATAGTCATTGATTTGGAAGGGAGCTACGTGTCAACAGATCGTGTAGATCTAGGATCGCGTGTGGAAGGATGAAAGAAGGTACAAAAGGGGAGATTGATAGCAGTCGTTGATCGTGGATCATCGCCAAGGGATTGGAAATTGACGAACGAGATGGATTGTGGGGCTAGAACTTGCTCGGATGTTAAAAATATGAGAGCGGGACACAATTTATACCATGGTTTTAACAAAGTGATGCATGGTAGCTAGAGGTGAATTGCGGGGAGAAAAATGGGTTGTCCTAAAACCACTCTTGCCCACGCCCACAATCACAATTTTTCATGAGGTCATAGCCCAGAGTCTTATGAAGGAAAGGGCTAGCGCCTAAACTTGGAGATTTGGAAGCACACAGCAATAAGCCCGTGGGTCTGTCAGGACCTACGCCTAAAGGAGAAAAGGGGGTCTATGTATAATTTTTTTGGGTTCAATCACGAGCCCGAAGAGTCAATGCGACTTAGAAGTTTGAAAGATCCTTTGACCGGGAGGTCAGCGGACCCTGCTGAGGTAGGGGCACTACGTCGAAAGTGATTAGGGCAGAAATAGTCATGTATAGTGACTACCATGAGAGAACATAAAGATTCAGGAATCCAGGAAGAATTGAGGACTTCTGGGTTCAGCAAGGAAAATTTGCACATGGGAAAGAAGTTACTGCAATTTCAGTGGCAGCAAGTATGTTATGGCTTGTTGGGTCAGCCAAAGGAAAGAATGCTTGCATGTTTTCAAGTGTTGTTGGTGATGTTGTTGCATAAGGAGTGAAGCAACCGAGAGTTGAAGTGTTGGTTATAAGTTTGATAAAAGAAGCATGAAAGATTCTACTGCCATCAGACTTCCAGGTAGTATAAAAAAATTTAATGATAGTCATGCAGGTATGAGTTTTTATTACTCTTTTTTCATAATTGTTGAAAGAAAAATTTAGGTAAGAATTTCCTCAGCCAGAGTTATTTTATAAAATCACATGATTATTATTGAATGCATACCACTGGATGTGGTAAAGGCTGGAGGCATGCATTAATTCAAATCTTTTTAGCTTCTGAATGCACACACTGACATAGTAGAATGTCATGTTAATTTGGTTGTGGGGTAACAACCAAAGATTTAAAAGATAACAACTTGTTGTAGGAATGAATGCCAATAATCTAGTCATGTATGAGACCAGGACCTGGTTGGATATGTCAAGGTACAGATATGGAAAGGTTATGAGCCACACAGATACTAAACGCTTCCTACTTTTAAACAAAACTTGGGCTGCAACCTTTTTGCTAACACTAATGAATACCACAGAATTATATTCTTGGTGTAGTGTTTGGATCAAAAAGGAAGGCATCCAATTAATTGGGAAGACAATAGGAAGTGTGTGGAGAATGCGTCAACAAATTGGCCAGAATTCCAACTTATGGATGGTGAAATACATGACTGAGATAAAGAGCATTATGTAATCCAATGCAAGGTGCACTGATTAATTATGCATTGAGAATTGCACCCATGCATAATAAGTGTCAGAATTGTATACTAAATGCAATGATTGAATGTGTTTTGTAAGTACATGCATATATATTATTGCATGGAAATAATTGTTACTAATAGCTGAAATGTTGTTAACTCATGAAGTTGAGGACATCCTGGGGAGGTGTTAGACATTACAACTGGAAAGTTGCAAGTCAAGTAGTCACATGAGCATTGACTACAGGAAATTTTCTTGATCAAAAGAAGAAATAATGACCTTACTGTTATTAATTATGAACATGCATATGCATAGAATGACGAGTCATTCTGGTTTATTTATTGTTGGGTAATTGTGATTGAATCGCTAGGTGCAGGAAATTCTAAGATCACTGCATAAGATTTTGTACATGTTGCAATTGAATTATGATGTACGGGAAATACTGACAATTGTTGGCAGTATGCAAGATTAAGCATTACAGGAAAAATGGTATGCAATTTGGTGCCTATGTAAAACCACAAGGATGGCTACATTCATAATATGGAAACAACCAAGATGAATTATGAAATAGAATTTCATGTTTTAGGGAAAATATGAATTTTCTTTGAACTAAGTTTGAGTTTCTAAATAAATTATTTTATGTTTTCTCATGATAATTGCATGTGGGTGATGCAAATGAGATAATGTTGATAAAATTTGGAATGTTGACTACAAAGAGTAGATCGGGGAAGATGTTGATTGGAAATCTATGAGGGCAGTTGGAACTCTGGGAGCCACAGTGTTTTAAGACTTCCTAAGTCGGCCTGTTGTTGAAGCCCAAGGAAAGGGAGGTGTAGCAGTTGATGGACTATGTGACAGTGAAGGTGTACACTCCTGGGGTGGGACAGGCATGTGGGGAAGAGAGATTGTTGGTTGGAGTGTTGTTGAGGTTTGGTACCTTGGTCTAGACCATGTGATATGGAAGTCTTCTCAATCAAAAGGTAGAGAAAGAAGGCGTCTTGCAAGTGCATCTGGTGCGCATATTGGTTCGAAAGAGAAAACATCTCCATAATCAAGCCATAGGGCTTGTAAAGGTCCAATGGACCTAGTACGGTCCTGAGGACGCAACATGGGAGCATGAGGATGCTATGCGAGCAGAATACCTGCATCTTTTTGAAGATTTTGAAAATCTTTTTCATGTTGTGTAAAGAGTTGCACTAAGGATAGTGCAAAAATAAGGGGAGGGGATTGTAATATCCCCAAGGATGAGCCCCATTTGTATTTATAAATTGTAAACATGTTTTGTAGGCTGGTCCTGAGGACGCGACATGGGAGCATGAGGATGATATGCGGGTAGAATACCTGCATCTTTTTGAAGACTTTGAAAATCTTGTTGATGTTGTGTAAAGAGTTACACTGAGGACAGTGAAAAAATAAGGGGAGGGGATTGTAATATCCCCAAGGATGAGCCCTAGTTGTATTTATAAATTGTAAACATGTTTTGTAGGCTGGTGAGTCGAGTGTTGATAAGTTGGTGGGATTATGTGTTTATTACGCCGAAGAGCCTAAGTGTTAAAGGCCAAGAGCCTGATTTTGTATATGTAACTATGAAAATCATTAATAAAATATAAACATCACTGCGTGCAGACCGACCATGAAGAAATATTGATGGGGGTCTAAGCTTCCACAAGGCTGGGTAAGGGAAGAGGTTAAGTGTGTGGGACTAGGGGCTACACTAGGGGGCTTACCTCTAAAGGGGATCATAATTTATTATTATTCCAAAGCTATGTAAAAGACATATTTTTATCCTAAGTTCTGGGAGAGGCAATGTGTGCAAAAGGAAATGCATGCAACTCCAGGAAGACAAGTGTCGACCTGGGTGAATGCAGTTAAAGCTACAAAAGTTAGCCGTGTTGGGGGTTCACTCCTATATTTTTTCATCCTTCACTTAAGTTTATTGGGATCTGAGGTGTCTGAACCGTTTTCCTCTGTGTCTGCATCTGCATACCCACGCACAATGAAGGAAACCCTCACGGGAAGGTTTTTCACGGGTCATTCTTCCATCCTCCACTTGATTCTCTTTTCCATTCCCCATCCTTCATGAATTCCATTTAGCTCTGCGATCGACCTCTGCAGTGATTCCTTGTCATGCACACTGAAACCAGTGGAAAACTCATGGACTGAGTCATGTCTCCTGTGAAGTCCGAGCACCCTGTAAGTGTTTGAACCGTGTTGTGTCTTAGTGTGTACTATTGTCATTTTTGGATGTCCATACCCAAATTCCTATTTTTGTTGTCACTGTGAGTTAATCGAATTGCTATTGTTTTTGTTGTTATCCTCACCTTACAGGAATTGAGTTGAAACTGGTTAAAGAAGCGGGTTGTCAGGCCTGTGGTAGAAGAGGCAGGTTGTCAGGCCTATGAGCATCTCTCTCCAGGTGAGAGAGTTTGTTGGGAAGTGGTTTTCTCCCAGAGAGAGTCTAGCATCTACAGAGATCTGATAATTCTTGATCTGGCCTGTTTTCGAGACCCTGAGAGGGAGGTGAAGCAGTCGATGGACTATGTGACAGTGAAGGTGTATACTCTCGGGTGGAACAGGCATGTGGGGAATGAGATTCCATGAGTAATGGACATAAGAAGGCTCCTAGAGAGAATCCTTCCAATTGCATTGTGCAGTTTCCTATAACCTCAGCCTAGTTTAGGATTCCCTTGCCCTGGGTGGATCGTAGTCCCATCTCGGGGGTGACCCACTGCTAAGAGTGATGAGAAGCGTGGTCTATGACTAGGAGGTTCATGGAAGGTCTGCACACAGTTTGTGGTGTTATTCCAATTGAAAGATAAGTATCATTTATGTGCATAATTGTATGTTATGCATGTTTGTGATGCTTGAATGTTATCATGTATTCCGTTGTGTATGTGGATTTATTTCCTATTACATTTGAATCTGTATGGTAGAAGTAACTCTATGTTATGTGTTTTATTTCGATTAAAAATGCATGTTATATATTTATATGTGACTGTTCTGCAGTGGTAGCATTACCTGACCTTTGTGAAGGGTCGGGGATGCTACAGTTTGGTATCACAACTAATTCAGAGTTGAGTAGTGGAATTTCCTAGGCCGGTTGATGGCTGGGGATGCTACAATCTGCTCGAAGGGTATTTTTTTGTCCACAATTTTTCCAACGGGGAAAATATTACTTTTGCACTCCTCAAGGTCATCCCCCATGTTAAGGAATGGTGGGATACTTACTCTGAGCAAAGGGCCATAAAGGAATCTACAATATTTGTGGTTGCCCCTACATGGGATTCCTTCAAGGATGTCATTAAAGAATAGTACTACCATGTTGGAAGCTTCAAGGAGAAGTACATAAGATGGACCACGTTGCATCAGAAAAGGGAACAGACATTACCAGATTTCATCAATATTTTCCATACCCTATGCACCAAATTGGGTATCAAATACTTTGAATGAAATATGGTTCTCAAATATCATGGTTTTCTGCATAGATACATTCAAATAGAAATGGAGCTTCTGTACATTGCATCGTTAGGTGCGGATAATAGATATGTTGTCAAGATCGAGCAGAAATTTAAGCAGAAGAGGCAAGAGTTTGGATCTGTAAACTCCTCATAGCTGAAGTAGGGCAAAGGCATCCCCAACCCATAGCACAAGGGACAGAGAAAATATGGCCACTCTCAGGACAACCAGTCCAAGTCGCAACCCAAGAAGGGTAATGAGAAGTCAAATAAGGACACGAGAAAGTGGTGTGAATACCATAAAAACCCTTGGAACAACACCGAGGAATGTCGCTCCAAGTAGTCACTAGTGGTCGAGCTAAAAGGTTCCGAGTCAGAGGCAGATTCAAACTCTGAATCAAATCCAAAAGGAGGGAAGCGGATTATCAATGTCGAAACCAGTGCCACTGTCACTACCACCAAATTCCAGCCAAGCAAACCAGAAGAACCAGAGGAAGGGGGATGCCTATTTCACTCACAGATGTGGGTAAAGGGGGTTCTACTTCATTTCATTGTCGAGAGCGGTAGTTAAAAGAACTTGATCTCAGCAGAGGTTTTCAAGCAGCTAGACCTATCGACGACAACGCACCCACATCCCTACACCATCGATTGGCTTTTCCAGGGAAGAGATATTTGCATCAGCCAAAAGTGTCATTTTCCCTATGGCATCAAGCCCTTCAAAGACAAGGTATTGTGTGATATTTATCCCATTGAATTTTTTGATGTTCTTTTAGGACAGCGATATTTGTGGAAGCGACATGTTGTGTATGAGTCTAGACTCTACAGTGTTATTATTACTTTGGGTAGACAATTGTACAGGATACCAGAGGTAGCACCACCTACTGTTATTTCTTTAATCTCTGCTAAGAAATGTAGTAAGGTCATTTTATAGACTGGGAATTTCATCTTATTTTTGATCCATGCTCACAGTAAGAAGGAGGTCTCCGCCAAATCTGTGACCTCTACACAGATTCTCTCTTTGCAGCAAAATCAAGTGGATGGGATCGTGGAAGAGTACAGAGACATATTCTCATCACCCACCAGGGTACTGATGCACTGCCAGATCAAGCATCCAATTGATCTAACCCCTGATGCACCTCTGCCTAATGGACCAATATATCATCGCTCCCTGATGGAAAATGACGAAATAAAACTTTAGATCCAAGAGATTTTTCAAAAGGGCCACATCAAACATATCTCCTCCCCTTGTGGAAGCCCGATTGTACTGGTGTAGAAGAAATACAGGACCTAGCGGCTCTACATTGATTACAGAGGATTAAGCAAAATCACAGTCATGAACCAGTACCCAATTCCCTGAATTGATGACCTTCTTGACCAACTCAAGGGGGAAAAGTTCTTTAGCAAGATTGACCTAAAATATGGCTACCACCAAGTTCCCATCGAACTGACTGATGTATTGAAGACATCTTTCAAATCTAAAGAAGGTCTCTTCGAATAGCTAGTCATGCCTTTTGGCTTAACAAATGCACCAACCACTTTCATGAGATTGATGGATGATGTATTGAGACCCTTCACCAAATCTTTTGTGGTGGTATATCTAGATGACATCCTCATCTTCAACAGAACTTCGGAGGAGCACATGCAGCATATTCCGCAAGTTTTGAGAACTCTACAGCAACACAAGCTATATGCCAACTTGGAAAAAAGATCATTTGTCATGAACAGGGTTCAATACTTGGGCTACATTGTTGATGAAAATGGGGTGCATGTGGATTCAACTAAGATCCAATTCATTCGTGACTGGCCAACCCTGACCACACTAACCGAGCTTCGGAGCTTCTTGGGACTTGCCAACTTTCACCAACGGTTCGTGTTGGTATTCTCCCATATTGCATGGGCCCTCAGTCAAGTGACCAAGCGTGGTGGAAGGAAAAATTTCACATGGGGGATGGAACAACAACGAGCATTTGATGATCTGAAGCATCGCTTGTACTCATCTCCAGTATTCTCCTTACCCTGTCTACAACAACCATTCAAGATTGAGACTAATGCATCCAACTATGTTGTAGGCATAGTTCTCACTCATCATGGTCATCCAGTAGCATACCATAGTGAGACGCTCTCAGATATTGTCCAGAAATACCCCACCTATGATAAGGAAATGTATTCCATTGTACAAGCTTGTCATCAATGGAAATATTACATTCTAGGAAAGGAGAAAATCATCCACACTGATCACAAACCTCTACAATTCATAAATACATAGGGGAAGTTGCAAAATGATCGCCATCAAAATTGGTCTACATACCTGCAGCAGTTCCATATCAACATCAAGTATAAGACAAGGAGAACAAATCGTTTCGTCGATTGCCTCAGTCGACATCTCGTTGCTGCACTCACCATCGTGCTCCATTCCTATGGGCATGAGGCATCTAAGTGGCCCCAAATTTATTAGTGAGATCTTGACTTCGCCACCACCTATCAGCTCTTGGGTACAGGCGCTAATGTCACCGATTTTCACATTCATGATGGATTGTTATGACATCTGGGCCACCTATGTGTTCCTGCAAGCGAGCATGCAAAGCTTATTTGGGAGTCTCACTATAGTCGTATTGCAGGATATTTTCGCATGGAGAAAATTGTGTACGTTCTACAGAAACATTTTTATTGGCCAAAACTTCGAAAGAACATCAACAAGTATATCAGATCTTGCATTGCATGTGCCATTTCCAAGAAATCCATAAATAAGCAAGGATTATATAGTCCTCTTCCTACTCCCGAGAGGCCTTAGGAATCCATCTCGATGGATTACATCTCTGGCATTCCATCCACCAATTAAGGCAATGATTTCATATTTGTGGTGGTTGATCAATTTTTGAAGATGGTCATTGTCACAGCTTGCAAGAAGAACATCACAACAGAAGATACTGCCAATCTCTTCTTTGAATGAGTGTCGGTCCATTTTTGGATACCACATACCATCATCTCCGATCGGGACAATAGCTTCCTCAACACATTTTGGTCGAGTCTATGGTCACTATTGGACACCAATCTCACTAAATCGACTGCCTTCCATCCTAAAACTAATGGCCAAACAGAGGTCAGCAATCGGATGATTGTGCACATCCTACGCATGTATAACTCTAAGTATCCACATACATGGGATGAGAGTATTACCTATGTTCAGCATAGCTACAACAAGGCTCTCCATAACTCCACCGGCCATAGCCCATTTCAGGTGGGGTAAGGATTCCAACCCTTGGGTCCCATTGATGTTGCACTACCTCTTGCAACCACAGACAGAATCTTCCCATGTTCATTCTAAGGCCGACAAAGCCACCATATTCATTGAGCATATTTAGCACATCCACCAATAGGTCCATGAGATTTTGCAGAAATTTAATGCTAAGTACAAGCAACGCCATGATCAACACCAGGTAGTGCACAAGTTTCAGGTGGGAGACAAGGTATGGTTAAATTTGTAGAAAGAACGTCTTACAGGACCCCATTGGAAGCTCCATATACTTAGCTATGGGCCTTACACTATCACCGAGGTTGTGGGTGACAATTCTTTTGAGCTAAACACTCCCCCCTTCCTTGGCTTACACCCAATGTTCAATATGGGCCTCCTCCGGCCATATTTTCCACCATTATTGTACACCTCGGAGATCACAGAGTAGTTGAAACCAACAGATCTCAATTTTGACGGCATGGAACAAGCATCCACTAATCAAATAGTGGAAACACAAGTCAAGGGCACTTGCCAACAAAGGATCCAGCTTTATCGGGTTATCAAGGCAGTGCATCTCCTGCACCAAGGAAAGTGGCTCACCCAGGGCCAAATTCAGCAGAAATTTCCTCATTTGATGGGGGCACTCAATGCAATGGATACCATTTCTTCCTAAGGAGGGAGGAATGATCCATGTGGATATTTGTGGCCATCCACCTATTCCAACTAGCTCATCTTGAGAGTTGGATATTGGTGGCCACCCACCTATTCCAATTGGCTCATCTTGACATTTTAGTTCAGCATGTTCTTCTGTAATTCTTTGTAATTGTGGGTTCTACACTTATGGGTTCATCTGAAGCCCTACATAGCTTCCAGGTGGACGTCCACCTAATCCAACTGGCTTATTTTGGAAGTTTTCATGTTAGTACATCTTTTTGTACTTCTAGGACCGTTTTGGTGATCTAAACAGTGTTTTTTTGGCTTTCCACAGTCAAATTGTAGACAGAGTTGGAGTTTGATGGCATAATGTGTAGTTCTCGAAAATCCCTTTCCAACGGGCTATCATGCGCCTGAAACAGAGGTTGTATGCAAAAGTTATGACCCTAGGAAGTTGAGGTACCTCCATATCTAGATTTCTAAGTTCCAACTCTAAGGTTGGACCATAACAAACATCCATGGAACAATATTCTATTGGATTCCAAATTACAAAGGGAACCAGTAGATTGCAACACACCTCGAGAACCCAACCAATTTCTTGAAAGGTTACTGGATTAGGGCTTCCATAATTCATTACCATGGATTTAAACCACCACATCATCAAGTTTAGACAACACGGAGATATCCCACCTTCAGTCGCCATTTTGAATAATGAACATATCACCCTACGTCCTCGCCTCCAAAGTATGTGGATGTGTGAAGGGGATTAATGCAGACCCACTATATATGGGAGCAAGATGCCACTTGGATTTGCATGGGCCTATTGACCTAATTCCATCACCTATCATATCTTTCGTTAGATTGATCATTTATTAACTAATCATGGGATTGGAGTTATTATAACCCCCCTTTTGATCTAATTTTTCCAACCTCTAATTGAGTAGTAGATTTGGCCAACTTGTCTACTTGTCGATTTAATGCTCTTAGAACATGAAAATATTCGACCAAGAAAAAACAAATCTTCTTGTTGGATTCTCTATATCAACCATTCTAGAGTACAATTTTATGAAGTGGTTTTATTTCTCATATGGCTTATGATAAGGGATGATTCGTTGATAACTATCATGTATCTAATATAGGTTGAGTGTAGAATTTTTAGCCTTTGATAGAGCGCCAAAGCCTCGACTTGGTTATTTATGGATGAACCAAGCCCCATTCAAAATTTAGTTCAATTTTTCCCTAAAAATAAAAAACAATCCCTCTCACGCCTACCAACATTAGATTACAAAAAATAATTAAAATAAAATAATTTGTTTTTTATCATTCAAAATTATGAATAAAAAATGTATAGACTATCAATAGAAAATAGGAAGTCTTTTTAATGAAAAGGCACAAAGTTAAATTATCATTGGATAAAAATTTTAGGAAGTTAGATTGAGTAAAATTTTCATACACTATCAAGAGAAAATATGAAATCTTCTTTTTAATGAAAAGGCAGAAAGGTAAATTATCATTGGACAAAACTTTTAGAAAGTTAGATTGAGTAAAATTTTCATAGAATATCAAGAGAAAATATGAAATCTTCTTAGTGGAATGGCTAAAAGGTGGATAATCATTGAACAAAAATTTTACGAAGTCTTTTCAATGGAAAGGTGTGAAGGTGAATTATCATTGGACAAAATTGTCAAAATTTTTATGAAATCTTTTTTATGAAAAGGTGCAAACCCTAAGTACTATTGGACAAAATTTAACAAGATTGTTAACGAATTTATTTAAATAATTTTAATAAATATTGTTGTGTTTGAAGATGAATTATGATTGGACAAAAATTTTAGTAAGTCTTTTTTGAAAAAAAGTGCAAATGCTTAGTATTATTGGATAAATTTTAACAAATTCATTAAAAAAAAAAAATTTAATAAATATTATTGTGTTCGTGAGTTATGATTTTTAGTTATAATTTTTTTTTCAAATGACTAGAAGTAAAAAGAAGAGGGAGGAAAAAGAATGAAGTAATAATTAGTTTTTAAGGGGTAAACAAAGATATGTATATTAGATGTGTAATTCTATCATGTAATGTTATAAATATAGTTTGTGTTATATTTTTGTAAGTGTTATTAGTATTTTTATTTGTTTTATTACGCCGAGAGGCGTATATCTATTAAAACGTCCATATTAATCAGTCTTTTAATTAAAATTATGCAATGTGCATGTGAGATTTAAGGATAGAAGAATATTCTTCATCATGTCCACAAATTAAAGGTCAAGATTAATGTAAATAACGCTCGTGCATGTCATTATGCGTATATTAATCATTAGAGTGCCTTATTAACATAGATTATTCATTAACCTGCTTGTCACATATAACCTATACTGGGTGGAAAAATGTTGGATGAGAAAGATGTCGAGTGCCTCTCAACATTCATCAGCCACAGGTTAAGTGGTTGGGCTAGTTGTATTGTGTTAAAAGAAAAAAATCATTTTTTACTACTTGAAATTCAAAAAACGAATAATGAATTACAATAAGATTTTGTGTCATGAGTAAAATTTTCAGAAACTATCAAGAGAAAACAGGAAGCCTTGTCAATGGAAAGGAACAAATGTGGATTATCATAGGAAAAAACTTAACAAAAATTTACGTAAATAGTTCCAATAAATATTATTTTGCTCTTTCACCCCCGGGGTGTAGGGAAATCGGTGATGGAGTGTACTGTTAAGGCACTATGTTATGTAAAGTCACCGGTTTGAAACCCCATCTTACATTTTGTGTCGTGTATAGGGCATTGTGGCCACACCTAGAATTTATAGTGGTAGCAGTCAGATAGCATGACCATGTGTCACACAATTACATGCTCAACTAGTTGTTGATTTTGTCAGTCACAAAAAATATATATTATTGTGCTCTTTCTAGAGTGGTGTGACAAATACACTTACATGATCATGTTTCCAAATCCAACTCTCTTCTTATTGGTCTCATTTGACTAAGACTCTTTGACCTAAGTAGATAAGTACTTTTCAAAGAAAGAGAAGACAAGACTGTTACACATTATTTTGGTCACCCCTGTGATCAATTGACGATATGTGTATGGATTACTCCTCTGTTCCCTGAAGCTACTGAAGAAATAATACTTTCTCCCTGAGGAGCAGAATCATCTCTCCTTTCTTAAAAACCATATCAAAGAATATCGTCACACCTTGCCAAATGATAAGGTTGTGATGATCCATGATCGTCGCATGCTGCATCATAGTGGATTGTGGCGTCATCATAGGTTGCTTATGTTTAGGGTGCAATGATGCTCATGCAAAGAAAAAAGGTGAAATTCTCGAAGGTTCTAGAATGGAATCTCTGGAACGATGAGGTGGCCTTCGATCGGTTTGGATCTCATTCACTTCTCTGATTTAGTGGGACTATCCTAATCTCTTCATACATCTCTCTTTAATCTATATAAAGAGGGATATCTCATGGGAAAGGATAGGTTGGCTTATGCATGAATAATTTTGTTGAAGATTGTGCTTGTGATAGCTTTGCTTTAGCTTTCCAAGTCAGGTTGTGAATACTCTTCATCAAAATCATTGGAACAAAGGTGTGTGTGTTGAAGCAAAGGGGCATTGGAAGGGACCTCATGTTACACATTATTTTATTCATCCCTATGACCGTTAATGATGTAAACCTATATGTTTCCTTTGTAGGGGTCAGTGGCTTGAGTTCCTGAAGAAGGAAGGGAGAAGAACTTTTCCTGAGAAAAGAAGTTGCATTTTCCTTTGTAAAAACCCTATAAAAAAGGAAGTTTGTAGACTGCATTATAGCTAGGGTGTGAGAATGCCTGATTCTCGCAGGCTGCATCATAGCTAGGTCGCAAGGAGCTCGCAGTCTGCTATATAGGTAGGGTATGAGAATGCTTACACATGGGAAAAACGAGTGTTTTCTCGAATCTTCTAGAAGGAGAAACTTTCGTGGTGAGGTGGAATCCGAATGGTTTGGATCTTACTCGCTTTCATGATTTAGTGGGATCATACTAACCTCCTCACCTTATCCTCTTCAGCTTATAAAAGGAGAGGAGCTCTCATGGAGAAGGGCTAAGTTGGATTTGGCTTGGAATTATTAGCTTGGTTGGAGTAGCTTTGAGTTTTGCCTTTATCAAGATAGATTGTGAATATTATCAGATCTGTGCTCACAGAATGCTTGGAATGGAGGTGTGTGGGGAATGAAGGACAATTGGAAGGGATCTTACGACATCAAGGCCACGGTTGTAATCTCTCTTTCACATTCAATATGATACAATAATATGATTCTTTCCTATAAAGCTTGTTGTGTTTTATTGTATGATTCCTTGATCACATACATAGGTTTATATTGAGTTTATGCTATTGCTATCACTTTGGTTGGTTGCGTTTTTTTGTAGGTTCATCATTGTATGAGTGTTGGAACGGGGCTAGGATGGTGATGGCGAGAGGAAGCGACATTTAAACGGTATGTCACCTATCCCTCTTTAATTAGTAAATTAAATATTTAAAACTTAAGGAAAGCATCATGTTTTGGTGTGTTTTGTTCTAGATCTAGGTGGATCTAGGGAGATCAGTTAGTGTCTGCACCTATCGATTTACCCGATAACAAAATTGGCAACTCCACTGGGGAACGGATTGTTTCCTAGTTAGTCTAGTTTCCCTTACTTTGATTGCTTGATTTATGGTCTCTGAGTCTATGGGAGATCCATCCAAACTCTCTGGATCTGAAAGTTCACTCAAAAAATTTGTCCTTTTTCCAAATTTTTCTTGATTACAAACCTTCTCGCACTATACCTCTCTATGGCCTGCGAGAATCATTGATGTTCGCACCCTACTATTCAGTTCAGTGTGACCTTCTTGCACCCTACCTGTATCTAGACTGCGAGAATCCCTAATTCTCACACTGTACCCCACTACCAGGCTGCGAACTCATTTGTAAAAGTTTTGGATTAGGTCTTCCTGTCTTTTTGATGCCTAGTTTTGCATTGATCAGTTGGATTGAACTTTTGGAGACTATATTGATCTGTTTACAGTCTGCTTGACATTCTTTGAGTTGCTTTTAGCCATCTTTGCTTTGTTTGATTTTGAAGGATTAGTCTCTTTCTTTGAGTGTCTTTCAATTCCAAAGCCTGTGTTTTCTTTATAATTGTTTAGGGAAAGATCAGATTTCTTATGAATAGTTCGCTTTAAAAGAAAACTTTTAGTTTGGGTTTCTTTGTTTTAAGAAAGTACATTATTGCTTTTAGTGAAATTTTTGAAACAAAAATATTTAATTTCTTTCTTTATATTGGATTGGGGGCATCCTTGCATTTGAAGTAGCGGAATTGCATGATTCTTGGCATTTTTTTATCTTAAATTATGAAAACTTTTCCCCCTCGTGGCCCGGGGGGGCCATGAATTGTGCATTGGTGTACAGTCTTTTTTGCTTATTTCTTGAGAATATTGATACTGATGAGTTTTAAGATTTTGGGACATTGTGCATCTAGTCATGATAAATGTTTTCTCCTTCTCGTAGCATAGCTTTCATCTAGATGAAAAGATTGCATCTTCATCTCTTTGCATAAATTTTGAGTAGGTCAAAACACCATATTGTCCACGCCATTTTCCTTTTGAGTAACAACAGCCACAAAATAAAGCGCTTATAAAAATTGATTAGATATTTTTATATTTTCTGGTAGAAAACCTACATTAGATTAGTCATAGGGCTTTGGAATAGGTGTGAAAGATAACTTTCCAAAGCTGCAAACAAACATAGTATCTTGTGATAGAGAGAGTTAAATCCACTTACTACATTTTGTCTTAGGAATCCCTTCTAACACAAGGGTCAATCACGAGGTCGCATTGAGACTGGCAGAGTTACTCACCCTGCTTTGTTGGTCTTGGTGTAGATATTACGTGTATTATGGGGGTCGCTTGAGAGGTATACCCACAATGATGAGTGGAAGCCTTTCAAGTTGATTTTGGGCTAGATACCCTGCCCTTGCACGTGGATCGGACTGTCGATTGTTTTCCCAGGCATCGTTGTAGTGATTGGCAACCTTAGTGGCCTATATCTTTAGGGTATTTACACAAGGTGACTGTGGAGGGCAAGTCTTCACGGTACCTGGAATCGACGTTGGCCAAACTCACTCGAGCTCCTTGGAGGGTATACCCACGATTATGTGTGGGAGCTTGAACCAGGGTGTAAGTCCGTTAAGCAGGTCGTCAACGTAACTTTTCCACCCGCTCTATCTCATCCCCTTCTTACATTGTTCTTGCGACGTTGAATTTCATCACCAACTAGTGTGCTCATTGTGAGAAGGTTTTGTTTGTTTTCTTGCTTCCTATATTTTTAGCATGTGTTGTTTTTTTTCCCTAGCAGACTCTAGGTTGGATTTGTTTTATATGGTGACAGTTCCCGAAATGACCAATGAAGGAACCCCTGCTCTAGGGGAACCTTTTGTTTTTCCTTCTTATGGAAACATTGGTCCTCCTCACATTGCTACTTTGAGCCTTCCAGGTCTCACGGTTGGATTGTCAGTGTGGTTGTTTTCCACTCAGGTAATCCCGAATGCAGTAAGTTCTTCACTCGTAAGCACTTCTCCCCAAGAACATCAACCTCATGTTGATCCTTCACCTTCTTCACAAGTAAGGTCTTATTCGCCTTATTCGCTTGCAAGTTCGCCTTCTGTTTCATCTTCTTCGTCAAGTGAAAGTTTTAAAGCTAGTAACCCAGTGAATAAGAAGAAGAAGAAATGAAAGAAGAAGAAGAAGAAAAATAAGCAAGAATCCAAACTTCCAACCATTGTCAAACATGTTGGAAAACAACCAGTTATTGTTAATCGTGCTGGGAGTGTTGATGATGTCAAGATCTCCCAAACAACCTGTAAGCCCAAGCACCCTTGCAGGCTTTGTAACGGTAGCCATCTTATTAAGGATTGCCCTGGTCTACCCAAGGTTATAGAAGTATGGTCTACACACCCTGACCAACCCATGTCGTCAGCCTCTAAACAACATGTTGATGATCATCCAACGATTAGTCACGATACCATTGGGAAGAAGAAAAGTAGAGTCAAGTTCTCGTGCATGTTATGCAAAGGGATTCATCTAACTCACCTTTTCCCTCATATGGATGAAGCCTCGAAATTCCTGGAAGACATGATTGTTTCACAACCTCAACTTCTAGCTGCTTATCACAAGATTTCTCTCAACCCACCTATAGTTGATGGAATGATCAATCTGGTTCCCCCGTCGATCAATCCAATTGATCAAGTGGTCAATTAGGTCACGTCCTTAATTGAACCAATTGACAAAGTGGTTGATCCGATCCCATCGTCGGTCGATCCCACTCTCCCTTTAGAGAGTGTTAACAAAGTGGTTGATATGATCCCATCGTTGGTCGATCCCACTCTCCCTTTAGAGAGTGTTAACAAAGTGGTTGATCTGATCCTATCGTCGGTCAATCCCACTCTCCTGTTAGAGATTGACACCCAAGCGATCGATCTGTTTCCACCTGTCGACCCCACTCTCCCCTTGGAGAATGAAACCCAAGTGGTTGATCTGATCTCTCCATCAGTCGATCCTACTCTCCCGCTAGAGAGTAAACCTGATATTGCCCATGTTTTTCTCGTTGATACAGAATCTACCATGCCAGGGGCTATTCCTCCTTCTCCCATGGAACCCTTCCAAGTTATGAGGCCATCCATTTTGATTGGGGTGTGCTAACTAAACCTCGTCTTCCCTCTCACATTCCTTTCCAGATTACAATACAGGTTTGTGGTCGAGACATTCCTTAGACACTGATAGATGAAGGTGCATCTGTTAGTATTTTGTCCTCTTTTGCTTGGCAAGCTTTGGGTTGTCCTCCACTTGTGTTGGTTACGCAGAATCTATTAACTTTTAACAGAATAACTAGTCAACCTTTAGGGACCCTTCCTCAGTGTTGTTGGGAAATAATACCCTACGGACTAGCAAGCTAGGGTTAGACTTGCATGCAGATCATGACCTTAAATAAATCACCTTTTAACCTATCACCCCAAAACTTAAAACCCCTTTTCACATACAAACATGGAAAGGACCTACTAACCTTTTTACTGAAGTTTAGTGTAGATCCTTTGTTGCGCTTTGTCCACTCGCTTGCGCTACTCCTTCCAAAGACAATCCTGCAATCAAGACAAAGCACTACGCATGCATGCTATTTTTCTACTTGAGGGTTAGAGATTAAGCACAAATGGAATAAATCATATATAACTCATGCATTGGGATGGGAAAAAGTATTCTTTATTATTTTCAAGATGAATCAACTTACAATCAATGTTGAGACCGGCCACTGTTCCTTGATCCTGATCCTGGGCTCCTCCTCTTCTTTGTCCTCCAACTGATTTGCTTTAATTCTCCTTAAGCTTGAGGAAAGGCTAAAGGGTTGGGACAAATGGATTCGGCAATTGGGCAGAGTTTCTTCGCTATCTTTTTCCCCTTCTAAATAGTACCCCTACCCCTTCTTTTATAGGCTAGAAGGAGCTAGGGTTTTGGACGAACTCTCGGCCATGCATGGCTGGGAGTTTCAGTTAACTGACCCATAGCTTTTTGTCCCATCGGCAACTTTCCTAGTTTTGTGCTTTGTTAGGTAAACGTGGGTTGTAGTAGGTATGCTAGTGTTCCAACGCGTGCAGTAGTAGGCCTGCCAGCGTTCCAAAGCCTGCAGTAGTGAGTTAGGGCGCGTTTGACTTAACTCAAAAGAATTTTCAAGAGTTTGTTCAGCATGGTTTTGGCAAGGAAGGGATATGAGTTGGCCTGATGCCAGGTAAGCATGTGTGGTGCAATTTAGGGTTATAACACTCAGTTTCCTGTAACTTTGGGAGGGAAAATTGTCTTTATTGATGTCATGGTAGTCCAAGACCCCTTGGATTTTTCTTTACTTCTTGGGTGAGATTATGTCTATGCCATGAAATCTATTGTGGCTACTCTTTTTTGTGTGATATCTTTCCCTCACGATGGATGGGTTGTGACTTTTGATCAACTTTCATTCATTGAGCCCACCTAGATTGCCTCCCTGAATGGTTCTTATATGCAAATGGTATCGCCCCCGCCACATGTCAATTATGTGGCATTGTCTTCCATGACTTCAACTTCCGATGACTTAGATCCAGTAGTTTACATGGTGATCTCTTCGATAGGGTTGTTAGAGCCTGATCTCTTTACTCTTGTCACTACCCTCGACATGGTGTCCTTCCAGAGTGTGTTTCTTCCTTCCAGTGAAGACCTCTTGGAAGCCATGATTGAGTTTTGTCCCTTGACATGGTGTCCTTCCAGAGCATTGTCCTCTTGGAATCCATGATCAAGAAGAGAGTCGAGGATAGTTTTTGCGTCTCTATGGAAACCTCGTTAAAAAATGAAACAGAGGTATATGAGCATAATTTTTTGATTTCAATCTCGTTAAAAAATGAAACCAGACTTGAGCATAGTGTTTTAATTTCAAGCTCGTTAAAAAATGAAACCACTTACGAGGATAGTTTTTTCGTCTCTATGGCAACCTCGTTAAAAAATGAAACAGAGGTTACGAGCATAGTTCTTGTTTCTGTGCCAAGCTCGTTAAAAAATGAAATAGTTTTCCCCCTCTCTCTTTCAGTCAAGTCCTTCGTCTAGTATTTGAAGCTTCATTTCATTCTCCTTTGTAGTTGGATAATGTGTTGGGAAGTTCAAGCATAGTTTTTACTTTGGTTCAAGCTTGTGTAAAAATGAAACCACCTACCTCAAGCATAGTTTCCTCTGGTTCAAGCTTGTGTAAAAATGCAACCAGGCCCAAGCATATTTTTGTTTAGTTTTTAATCTTGTGTAAAAATAAAATCTATCCCAAGCATAGTTTTGTTTTGTTTTAAAGCTTGCGTAAAAATAAAAACAATCTCGAGCTTAGTCTTTGTTCTTTCTCATGCTCGTAAATACATGAGAATAAGTTACCGAGCTTTGTCTTTGTTCTTTCTTGTGCTCGTAAATACGTGAGAATTTAACCGAGTATACTTTTATCACTTTTTCAGACTCGTAAAGGTTATACAAAAAAGGAACCCCCTGGAGTTTCCTTTAAGCTCTTTTCAGACTCTCTAAACATGAAAAGATTGTCGAGTGAACTTGTCCTCTTCACGCTCGTTAAAGTATTTGAAGAAAACATCTGTTGAGTGATAGTTTATCTCTTTTTCGGTCTCATCAGACTACTTTACGAAAAAGGAACTGAGAGATTTCTCTTTAAGTGTTTTTCAGACTCTCTAAACACGAAAAATTCCCGAGTTTTCATTCTTTGGACTCATAAAACAAACATCGAAAGGCCTATATGGGATCGAACCACTCCTTCCTAGGGTTCGTTAAACATACTCCGAGGGACTCATCCAAAGGATGAGCTTACATTACAAGCATATGTTGTCCTCCTCAATCTTGCATTAAAATAAATAGGTACTCGCCAGAAATGGTGGGGGGGGATTTGGGAAAGAAATGTGTCTAAACCTATATTCCATGGAAGAGTCACTTTTTGAACATGACACCCTTTCACTCTCCTTGTGTCTAGGTTGGAAGATCCACTCGTCTCTTGATCATACTCCTTATAAGATTACTCGTTGGTCTGTGATCCCTGTTGTTGAGTCAGTGTTTCCAAGACAATTGTCGTGCCATCAATATGTTCAAAGAGAAGTTCAACCCGGAAAGCCTTATGTTGTGTCAACCATTTATGCAGTCCTTAAGCCTTCTATTGTTTCAGCCATCCTTGAGTCAGTCCTGAATCACTTGTTACTCTGATCTAATTCAAATCTTGTTACCCGTTTCATGTCATTGATGTGGGATACATTAAGGCCCTCCTGTGATGAGTCTTTTCCTATCGACTTCAACTCATTATCCAGGAATTAGACTTAGAAACCAATTGGTACCTTGGAACTTGCATGCCTCAATGGCAGGTTTCCTCACTTTCGACAGTGGGTTTTCATTATTGACCTCTGATCGGAAGGTTTCGCCGGGTGTTTGACCTCAACTCATTGATTCACATTCGTTGGATTGTACTAGAGTACCTTGGGAGTCATTGACATTAATGGTGATTTCTCTCGCACTTGTTAATGATATTCACTAACGACTGATAATCAAGTGGTTTCTACCATGTTCGACTTCAACACATGTATTCACATGGTTAGATTCGTACGATAGAGTGGTGGAGATGAAGACCCTAGATCTTTTTTGACAGATTCAGGTTGCGTTGGAGTATATTCAGTTTTTATTGTTGCATAGATCCACATTGTATGTCTCATGGCTACGTTCAAATTTGAGTCTTTAACACATATATCCACAGTGTATTTTTGGTGGCTATGTTCAGATTTGAATCATATCGGCATGGATCCACAGTGTATGTTTGGTGGCCATGACCTGTCTTACTTGACATGGATCTTCGCATGTCATCATTTATGCTTTGAGTCATTTGTATTCTGAATATGGGAATGCCTACCTCGGTGATGACATATTATTGTACTATATTTCCTTGTTTGTTGGCAGGTTTCCGACTGACTGTTCCTTGTTCCCTACACACACTCGACAAAGTATTTCAGTTATCACTTTGTTCTAACTTCATACTTTTGGGGGCTCTCTGTTACACATTATTTTCATCATCCCTATGATCGTTAATGATGTAAACCTATCTGTTTCCTTCGGAGGGGTTAGTGGCCTGAGTTCCTAAAGAAGGAAGGGAGAAGAACTTTTCCTGAGAAAAGAAGTTGCATTTTCCTTTGTAAAAAACCTATAAAAAAGGAAGTTTGCAGGTTGCATTATAGATAGGGTGCGAGAATGCTTGATTCTCACAGGCTACATCATAGATAGGTTGCAAGGAGTTCGCAGTCTACTCTATAGGCAGGGTGCGAGAATGCTTACACGTGGGAAAAACGAGCATTTTCTCGAATCTTCTAGAAGGAGAAACTTTCGTGGTGAGGTGGCATCCGAATGGTTTGGATCTTACTCGCTTTCATGATTTAGTGGGATCATCCTAACCTCCTCACCTTATCCTCTTCAGCTTATAAAAGGAGAGGAGATCTCATGGAAAAGGGCTTAGTTGGATTTGGCTTGGAATTATTAGCTTGGTTGGAGTGGCTTTGTGTTTTGCCTTTGTCAAGATAGATTGTGAATATTATCAGATCTGTGCTCTCAAAATTCTTGGAATGGAAGTGTGTGGGGCACGAAGGACAGTTGGAAGGGATCTTACAACATCAAGGCCATGGTTGTAATCTCTCTTTCACATTCAATATGATACAGTAATATGATTCTTTCCTATAAAGATTGTTGTGTTTTATTGTATGATTCCTTGATCACATACATAGGTTTATATTGAGTTTATGTTATTGCTATCACTTTGGTTGGTTTCGTTATTTTAAAAGTTCATCATTGTATGAGTGTTGGAACAGGGCTAAGATGGTGATGGCGAGAGGAAGCGACATTTAAATGGTATGTCACCCATCCCTCTTTAGTTAGTAAATTCAATATTTAAAACTTAAGGAAAGCATCATGTTCTGGTGTGTTTTGCTCTAGATCTAGGTGGATCTAGGGAGACCAATTAGTGTCTGTACCTACCGATTTATTTGATAACACCTCGCAACATCAAGGCATAGGTTGTATTCTCCACTTTCATCAATATAATGCAGTGATACATTTCTTCCCTATAAAAGTGTCTCCATTTTTATTGTATAACTCTTTGATGCTATGCATAGGTTTCATTGGAATATATATATATATATATATATATATATATATATTCATTGTTGTTCTCTATCTTTGTTGGTTTGAGCTTCTTAACAGATTCAACATCCCACAAATCCAAAGATGAAGCAAGGACGATACTAGCAAGGATCAAACGACGTTTAAACGGTATGCTAGTTGTCCCTCTTTGAACTAGTTTATATTACAATGAAATCTAAGGAGAAACTTGTATTATGCTATGTTTTGTTCTAATTTCTTGTTGAAGTTAGGGAGATTAGTTTGTGTCAGCACTTACCGATTTGTCTGATAACAAAATTGGCGACCATATTGGGGAAAGTCCTATTTTGGTCTTTAATTCCTTTTTTGCTTTTGGCTTGCCTGATTTTGCTTGATTTTTCATTCTCTGAGTCATTGGGTGATCCATGTTGACTCCCTGGTCTTGAAATTTCATTGGGAAACCATGTCCTCTGTTCATTTTTCCTTCACTTGCAGTCCTCGTAGCACCCTGTTGTGAAAACCAGGGCAATGACATTGCACCCTATTATGTATTTCTCACTACCTGAGATGATCCTTGATCGTCGCACTATGCTCTTCTGCATCCTGCGATGATTCATGAAAAAACTTTTTGGAGTGACAATCAATTTTTCCCTCTTTGCCCAGATTTTTTATCATTTCTTGGGATGAATTTTTGGTCTTGTTGGGTGATTATTCACAGCTTGCTTTGCATTTTTTAGCTGAATTTGATTATTTCTCAAGTGTTGAGAGTATTTTTCATAAGCTTCATAGTTTTGTTTTTCACTTCTTGCTGCAAGGGTATAATCTCTAGGCTTCATCCTTGAGTGCTTGTCACATAAGTTGTTATTGATATTTTTTGAGTGTTGGATTATTGTTGATTCAAAAAAGATTTTTGATTGCATTAGACAAATGAGTTTTCTTACTTTTACATTTTTTATTGCATTATGAGTTAAGTTTGGGAAATTGCATCATGAGTGCATTCATCTTCTTGGACAATTTTTTTCTTTTTGATTCAAATCTCTCTGTTTTTTTTTAAAGAAAAGGAATAGAAGTTGGTTTTTCTATTTGTAGTGTTTACAAGAAATTTTTGCATTCAAGTGTTTGTTTAAAAAGAGAAAATTGGAAAATTGGATAGCTTTGATTGTTTTACATTAAGATCATTCAAATATTGAAGGAAATGTGTTTCACAACTTGTTGTATCCTGGAAAACAAAACCTTCTCCCTTATGTAATTAGAGTTCATCAAACAAAATGATTGCATCTCATCTCTCTTTGCATATTATTGATTCAAGGTCAATAACTTCATCAGTTTCATCTCTGCTTCCTTTTTGAGTTAAGCAACAGCCATTAAAATTCAACGGAATTTTAAAATCTATCTAGTAAATTTTATTTTCTAGAACTCTTATACACCAACATTAGCTAGGGATAGCGCTTTGGAATAGTTTGTGAGGAATATTCTCCAAAGCATCAAAACACACAATAGTATCTTGTGATAGGGAGAGTTAAATATATTTACTATATTTTGTTCTGGGAAGCCCTTCTAACACAAGGGTCAATCACGAGGTTTCATTAGGGCCAACAGAGTTACTCACCCTGCTTTGTTGGTCTTATTGTAGTGATTGTGTGTATTAATGGGGGTCACTTGAGAATAAAATCCTATGTGGACCTTCTTGAGGTGATTTCGAGCTAGATACCTTGCCCTTGCACATATATCAGACTGTCAACTACTTCCCCAGGCATCATTGTCATAATTGGTAACCTTAGTAGCCTATCTCTTTAGGGTCTTCACATGAGGTGATTGTGGAGGGGCAAGTCTTCGCGATACCTGGAATCGACGTTGGCTAAACTCACTCGTGATCCTTGGAGGGTATACCCACAATTATGTGTGGGCACTTGCACCAAGGTGTAAGTCTGTTAAGAAGGTTGTCAACGTAACTTTTCCACCCGCTTTATCCCAGCCCCTTCTTCTCTTGATCTCGCGACGTTGGATTTCATCACCAACTAGTGATTTCAAAATAAGAAGGTTTGTTTCTATGCTTGATATCTAGATTTTATTAGTGAAGTGTTGTTTGTTTCTCTAGTTGGCCATAGATCTCTTTTATTCTTTTTTGGGTGTGTCCAACATTGGCCCTCGCCATTCACGTAGGATGCAGGGGTTGGCTTCGGAAGAACGGGAAGAATATGCCCCCTTGCTTCCTAATTCACTAGAGGTTCATTCTCCTGAAGGAGAAGTCAATAACGATGTATCCTCTGAGATTGGGAGTTCTACTCCATTGATTGAATCATCACTCCCTGTAAATTTGTTATTGGATGTTTTACAAGACCCAATTTTTCTCTGAATAAACTCTTCAGGAGATGTTGTTGTTGAAGACTCTACTAGAATACCTTATGGACCTTTTCTAGATTCTGGTGTGGATGATCCACCATTTCATAGTGAATCATTTATAACTCCAGTTCATAATTCTAGAATTTTTAATCCTAGTCCAGTCCCCATCCGTTCTCTTTGGAGGACTTCCTCGGGACACGATATTTTTGATAAACTAGGAATAAGTCCAAACCAACCTACGTCATCACATACACCTGTTACTTATACTTCTTATACAGTACCTTTAGATCATTTTACTAGAACAATAAGTAATGTTGTTACGGTTTCAGACCTGTTGTTGATTGGTACTCATACAATCCTTCCTCTCCAACTCACTAGCTCTACCACAGTCCCACAAGTTACACATGTTTCTGCCGGAAGTACAGTAGAAAATCAAGCTCCTATTGGAATGCCACTTCTGCTTAGATTAAATCCATCACTTCCACCTAGGTATAACACTCTTAATAGTTCTATTGCTAGTCCTGCCCAAGGTCCATCTGGACGACCTAATATTTTTTTTCCACCTGGGTATAACACCGCTAGTGGTTTTGTTCACACACCTACGTAGGTTCTATCTAGAGGGCCTAGCATTCCTCCACCACCTGGCGAATCTAATCTTCCTGGACCAAGTAGCTCTAATCAGCTTAGAGGCACAATTCATTCTATTACTTTCAGTTTTCAACTTCCTGTTGGAAGTCAACCTCAAGTTGGGGAGCAACCCCAAGTTGGGGGTCATAACCTAGTTTACGGATAGTATACACCTAGATTACAAACCCAACCTTACAATTTTCCTTTCCAAGGCAATCAACAGCCACATGGGGGGGGGGAATCCTCAATTAAATTCTTTTATACCCTCTAATCCTGGGAAACCTTATTCAAACTCTATAAATCTTACCTGGGGTCAAGCATTTCAATCTAATGCTCCTTTCCAAGGTGACATACCAAATCAACCAACAAATGTTGGCTACTTGACTCAAAACCCTCCACAACTGAATTTAACAGGACCCTCTAACTACTTACAAATTGTTTATGGTCCTACTTGTATACCTATGGGATTGCCTCCTCAAAATTACCAATTTCCTCAAGTAAACAAACAATTGTCGTTTCTAGCTACTTTGGATTTACCGGATTTATCTAGGATTTTGAATGATCCCATCTTGAATTCTCCTTATTGGCCAGTTATACATGCTAAATTACCATCAGATATTCCTAATTTTGACAGTCAATCGGTAGAAGACCCAAACAATCATGTCATGACATTTCATCTTTGGTGTTCATCCAACTCCTTGATGGATGACTCCATTCGATTATGTCTTTTCCAACGCACTCTTATGGGTTCGGCTGCCAAATGGTACATCGAATTGCCAAGAGGATTCTTCAATTATTTCAACACCTTATCCATGGCTTTCTTGACACATTACCAATTACTGATACAATATGAGACAGAAACCAAAATTTTAAGTTCATTTAAATAGTCCTCTTCTACTCACATCTAAGATCATATTCACGAGTGGAGGAGGAGACGACAATTCATCAAAGTTCCCCTTCCTAATCAATTATTGGCTGAGTGGTTTACCAAATCACTCATTAGTCCTATAGCCTGTGATGTTTCCATGGGAGGTGTCATCACTGGAGAATAGGTGATTATTTGTTCTTAATACTTGGATCTCGTTTATTCTCAAATGGGCAATTTATATGACTTGAACCCCAATGCTCCTCGACCGTCTACAAATCCAACCCCAACACCTCCAATAGCTTCACATGTTGTTGATGGTGTGATTGGCACCTTTCATAATGAGACTTAGTCCAAACAAGCCAATCATCCCAATCCCAAATCAGCTACTGCTAATGTACAAAATCCTACTCCTCCTATTCCCCCTCCCAGAAAAACCTCTGAGGTCAATATGGTTCAGTCTACGCCTATCAGCAAATCTCAAAATAAAAAGAAAGGGAAGGGTAAGAATAAAGAGGATAAAACTAATAATCAACAACCAGACAAACCCAAGACTCGGCCTGTTGATGACAAAGAAAAGATAAAACCTTGTTATCCTTGCCTTGTCTGTGGTGAGGAACATTATACGAAATATTGTCCTAGACGTGCAGAAGTTACTAAGTTCTTGCAATGAACCGGGACTCCTCCTACACCTGTCATTTTGTCACAACCTTTTTCCTTCTCAACAGCAATCCCAATTGGTTATTCATGACCAACCCTCTCCCTCTACCACATCTTATGTACTTATGTGTACCAGTGACTCCAAGAAAAACAAAGTTGCAGTCGCTACTCGAACCAAAGATTATTCTCCTTGTAAAGAGAAATTTGATGATCCACCTCCTCTGTTGGCTCAACCTCCTCCATTGGTTTCATCTCCCAATGATCCTCTTCATCTCGAAAGACCTAGTCTATATACAGTTATTCGTCCGCCTCCTAAGGGATTTTTTTGTAAGTCGCCATTTAACCCACATGCATGTGTCTCTCAAAACTACAGTATTGTAGAAGATCTTGCACATGCACCTTCTGCGATGTTGGCTCTCGAATTCCTTCACTACTCAAAGGAAGGCATTGTTAAATGCTATTGGTGGAATAGATCCTATTGATACAAATTTGATAATTTTTTACCTGGAAGATCACGTTCCAAGACTCCCTCATCAATTAGCTTTTCAAATACAAGTAATTGTGGAAAATAAGAATATTTTTCGAAAACAGTTGTTGATGAAGGAGCTTAGACTTGCGTCATGTATGTCACTTGTCGGAAATCCATGTGCTCTCATGCCCTTACCGAGTGACACAACACGTTAAAATATTTTAATGGTATAGGGTTTAAACCATGTGGTGTTCTTCCTACGTTATCTATTGTGTTAGAATTGAAAGTGGTTACCATTGAGGTTGAGGTATTTTATGCACCTCTTGATTACAACCTTTTACTTGGACGTAGTTGGATCGATGATATGTACGCAATTGTTTCTACTCTTTTCTGTGTGATATGTTTCCCTCACCAAGGTAAATTTTTTACGGTATATCAGGTCACCTTTTTCAGTTCTGATTCGTGCACTATTAACGTTCCATTCATAGCAGAAACACCTCCTAGTTATGAGAATGTCAGTGTGTGTCTTTTAAAGGATTCATCGTTAATGGGTACTTTCCCCATTCCACCGCCCGATGTTCCTCCTCCTTTGGTCGCTTCTATTAACATGATTTCAACTAGTGTTGGTGAAACCCCTAAGTCTTATGACCCTTGATTACTACCTAGCTTGGATAAATGTCTTCGTTATGACAACCAAATGCCTTTAAGTTTGGTGGAATTGGCCTATCAAGCTATTCAATCGACATCTCCTTCTCCTCATTCTCTCTTTGATACATCTCCTGATCCACTTCAAACAATATTTCCAACTGATGAAACGATCATGGCAATTATGTCTGTGGAAGACACACCATGGGATGATGGACATCATCGTTATATTATCTTCCTCAAACCTGAGACTATCGAGAGTTATCAACAGATTTCAAAACTGTCTACAGTTATGATTATTCCCCCAGTTTCTGAACCAACACATGATGTTTTGTATGAAGGGAACTTGGGAAATATTTCACCCACTATCCCTCTAGATATTTCAATTAAGCCTGGAATTGTGGATATGTTCATATAGGTGCCTCATGTTCTCCTGATGAGATCCAAACTTACAAAGCCCTTTTCCAATAATTTTGTGACATTTTTGCATGGAGTTAAGAAGAAATGCTTGGAATTGATCCAAATATTGGTGTACATGAAATGAAGACATACCTTGATGCTAAACCCATTCGACAACGACTTCGCTCAGTTCATCCATGAAAAGATGTTGCGATCAACCTCAAAGTTGAAAAACTTCTTAAAGCCGATTTTGTCTACCCTGTAGCGTTGATTGATTGGCTGTCAAATCTTGTTCTGGTTACGAAGAAACAAGGAACAATACGTGTTTGTGTTAATTATAGGGATATTAACAAGGCTTGTCTTAAAGATAATTATCCAACCCCTTTTGTCGACCAAATCATTGACGATTGTGCCAGGAGTGAAATCTTCTCTCTGATGGATGGGTTCTCCAGCTATAATCAAATCAATATTTTAGTCATGGATCAACATAAGACCGCTTTTATTTTCCCTTGGGGTACCTTAACATGTCGTAAACTCCCTTTCAGTCTCAAGAATGTTGGTGTGAATTTTCAATGTGTTATGTCTTATGCCTTTCATGATATTAATCATATTGTACAAACTTACCTAGATGATTTATCGGCGCATTCCATGCATCGTCGAGATCACTTGGCACATTTACGAGCCACTTTCCTCCGCTGTCGATATTACTGCATACAATTGAATCCACATAAATGCATTTTCTGTGTGGAGTCTGGACGAATTCTCGGCTTCATTGTTTCTATGCATGGGATCAGGGTGGATCCTTTGAAGGTTGAAGCTATTATCAATTTTCCTCATCCTTCTACCTTATGCCAATTCCAAATTTGCAAGGGAAGGTAACCTTTTTACGGTGATTCATTCCCAATAATGTCGAACTAATGAAAGGTTTCACTCAACCTCTTAAAAAGGGTCATGATTTTGTATGGGATGACACTGCCAACAAAGCCTTTGAAGATTTGAAACTTGCATTAATCTGCACACCACTCTTATTTCCCCCCAATTATAGTCGAGATTATTTCTTATACTTGGTTTCTTCAGATTATAACATAGCCATGGTTCTAGTCCAAGAGGATGATTCACATGATGAACATGTTATTTACTATTTAAGTCGGAGTCTTACGACCACCGAAATCAAATATATGCATGTGGAGATATTGGACTTGGTGGTTGTTCCAGTTGTTCAATGTTTTCGTCACTATATATTATTGCGCAAAACCACAATTATTTATGATTGTAACCCTATGCAACTTATCCTTACACGACAATTGTTGGGGGGGGGAAATACTCCAAATGGATAGTGATTCTCCAGGAGTTTGATTTGGAATTTGAGCGAGCCAAGTCAAAGAAATATTTGGTCTTTGTTGAGTTGATATGTGACCTCCCCTCCGCTTAGACAGAAATTGTGGCAGAAGATTATTTTCCTAATGAGTCTCTCTTTCTAAACAGTTCAAACGATATTTGGTATGGAGACATTATCATTTATCTCCAAACCCAAACTTTGTAGCCTGATATTTCTCATGTAGATTGTCGTTGTATTAGGTATCAAGCCCATCAATATATTATCCTTGGAGATACCCTTTACCGTCATGGTATTGATTTTGTATTTCAACGATGTCTAACCTATGACGAAGATGAGAAATGTTTAAATGACTGTCATTCTAGAGCATGTGGTGGTCATATGTCTAGGTATTCCACTTCCCAAAAGATCTTATGAGTCGGTTACTTCTGGTCTTTGTTGTTTAAGGATTGCATTATTGTAGTTCAAAAATTCCACGCTTATCAAATGTATAACAATAAGATTTGATCACATCCTACTCCTCTTTATATTGTAGTTTATGTTGGTTCGTTCTCTAAATGGGGCATTGACTTCATGACATGTAACCCTCACTCGATTGGGGGGCATCGATACATCATTGTAGCTATGGATTATTTCACTAAATGGGTCGAGGCGATGACTACATTTGATAACACTGGGAAAACTGTAGCATTGTTCATATTCAATCATATTGTCACTAGGTATGGTTTCCCTCAATCCATCGTCACCGACCATGGCATCCATTTTCGCAATTTTATGATTTCTGAGCTTACCAATAAGTTGGGTTTACAGCATGAAAACTCAACCCCTTATTATCCACAAGCCAATGGCCAAGTTGAAGCAATCAACAAAGTTTTAACCACTATCCTTCGACAGATGGTAGGGATTCACAAGTCAAGTTGGCACACAATGCTTTTTTCAGCATTATGGGCCTATCAGACGTCCGTTAAATCTACTGCAAGGTTCACTCCTTTCTAGTTAGTGTATGGTATCAAAGCCATTTTGTCAATTGAATTTGAAATCCCATATCTGAAACTAGTTTTTGAACCTCTCCCCAACACTACAGCCGAAGAAGAATGTCTCTTGTATTTAATGCATTTAGATGAGACTCGTCATGATGCTGCATTAGTAATAGAAACCCAGAAGAAATGTGTCAAAGCTCAATACAATAGGCATGTTAAATCTTGTGTTTTTTCTGAGGGAAATTTGGTTCTTCTATATGACCAAGATCGTGATCTGTTGTGGGCAAGTAAATTCGAGCCCATGTGGTGTGGCCCTTACATCGTTAAATGAGTGTTGGAGAAAAGGGCTTATGAGCTAGTTGATTATGATGGAATTCCTTTGGGTGAACCCAGAAATGGGCTTTACCTAAAGAAGTAATATGATTAAATTTTTTTCGCATGAACGCTTTGTATTTTAGTGTATCATACTCTAGTGTGTTTTTTGTCATTTCTTGTTCTACCTTCAAGTTGCTTACCTTGACTTGTGCTTGTTTTTCATATGTCGGCATTCTCGCTACCCTATATCGGCTTTGTTGATGGTGATAGTTGTAGTACTCAAAATCTAGCGTATGTTGCATGGGAAATCTATGCACCTACAGACGAGTTGATCAGTCTACATGGTATTTTCCTTGGTCGTGCAACTAATAATATTGCAGAATACAGTGCATTTATTGAGTTATTAACTAACGTCATTTTTTTTGGCATCTATCATATAATTATATGTCTTGATTGTCAACTCGTGGTGTTGCAATTAAGTAATGTCTATTCCATCCGGAGTCCTACACTATTACGGGTATACTTGAGAATTCGCCTCTTGGAAAGAAATTTTGATTACATTGAATATCAACACATTCCTAGATATCTAAACACATTAACAGATGCATTAGCTAATTATTTTTTAGATAGACATTTGGGCCATTTATAAACCCAAACACACATGTAAAGACAAGTAAGTCGGTAGAAGTTTTGTATTGTAATGTCAAAAGTTACAAAAAGTGTGTCTGGAGACCAAAATGTTGAAGCACATAGATTCATATACATATGAATCATGGATGTTGCTCATGATAACAAACCACTTCTCGTGCTACACGATGGAGCAATAGACGAATGGATGTTGAAACACCAACCGTATGGCATTGGTAGCATTGAGGTAACTCATCCATGTTGATATTGAGGATATCCATAGTCAACCCCTCGAGGTTGTGTTTGATCTCCTCGAGATCCTCAGAATCTACCCCTCGACCTACCACTACGCCTATATCTCCATGTCTCTGGATAGGAGATGATCCTGGAGGCCTAAAGGGTGCCACATCTCCATAATTGAGATCTCTTGATTAGTCTCAGATACATAACATAAAAAAATTCATAATTAAAATACCAAAAACAACATATAATGAAAAAATGTTTTTTACCTATCTCTCCCCACTATGAACCCTTGGGTAGTTCCAAGTCGAGATCACCATGAAAATTTATCATGATAGATGCATAATCCTCAACCATGATGAGCTTATCTCTCAACCACTGGAAGAAGACAAGACCATATGTAACGGTTGGCACACCACCATGGTGGGCCATAAAGTATACCCATCTCTTCATCTGAGGATCCTGTGGAGCGGGTACACCCCAATCCACATGTTGTAGGTGAAAAACTGCAACCCTCTTTAGGAAGAAGGATACCAAAATCGATCCATACTTGAATTGTTTCAATTGACCGGTCCTACACTTTGTTAATTGTTTTTTCATATTTTTTAGGAGGCCCTCACACCAGTTGAAGACTCAAGGCTCCATGCACTCGATAACATACTGGAAATAGATCTGCAAATACATATGTGGAGAAACACTCCCTGCCACATGAGTGATAGTGGTTCTCGATGATAAATCCTCAACATCTCTTATGGCAACCTTGCCACTATGTTTCTTTGTACCAGTTGCACAGTGATGTGCTACATAATAATCCATAGGTTCACCTCCCCCTCTGCTTCCCGATAGTGACACCTGGGACCCACGATGAGATAAACCAGCCAGAAAATAGATTTCATCGACATCTAGAGTGAGTGTATGAACCCCAACATGAAAATCTTGTTTGTTTGTGTCCCACATCTGGAATAAGTGCTCCAATAAGACCAATTGGGATCTCATGCCCTGCACTTTGAAAAACTTTAGCAAGACGCACTTCCGGAGTTCCATGATGGTGGTGAGATTATTCTTGGAAATGTAATCTTCCTCTTCATTCTCTCTTTCCCTCCAATTGAGCATGATTATTGATGGAAAAACTGCCAAACAATAATGAAAGATGAATTAGTTCATCAAAAATCCAAATTTGGGAGTTATCTTAGCTCTCTCTCTTCTTTTAATTTTTGAGTTATGGTCGTCCCAGGGGAAAAATTTACCAAAGTGATGCCTCGTCTCACCCCAATAGTTAACCCCCTGTGACGATCCTAGATCGTCGCAGTTCTCGATATGGTCAGCCTGTGACGATCTGGAGGCGCAATCTCCCTTGAAAATTTGCCCATAAACTCAAAATTTAACCATTTAAAATGAAAAATTTTACCATAAAAGACAGAGGGGAGGAAGAGCACCTACCTCACAGAAACGGCTCGAGAAATCGTCCATGGAGTGCTCCAGAATCATCACTTGAAAATCGAAGGAAAAAGAGGGTTTTTGGCACTAGTTTGGTGAAAATACAAATGAAATGGTAAAATGAACTAGTGTTGACCTATTTTAACTTATTTTTACCATTTTAATTTAAAATTAAATTATTTTTTAAATATTTTCAACTATGTCACAAACCTAATGAACTTTTCAAAGTGTCAATATTGTAGTTTAGAGATCTGACGACCGGAATTTTGATATGGATCACTCATTTTTGTTTGTTTTTGTGTGTTTTTATGTATATATACTTTTAGGGTTTTTCAGGAAAAATTTTGAGCATGGTCTTTATTCTTTCTCACGCTCGTAAAACTATGAGAGTGTAATCGAGTAAACTTTTATCTCTTTTTCGGACTCGTAATGGCACTACAAAAAATGAACCCCCTTATAGTCTCCTTTAATCTCTTTTCAAACTCCCTAAACATGAAAATATAGTCGAGCAACCTTATTCTTTTCACGCTTGTAAAAGTATTTGAAGAAAACATTTGATGAGCGGTAGATTATCTCTTTTTCGGTCTTGTCAGACTAATTTACGAAAAATGACATTTTGGAGTTTTCTTTAAGTGTTTTTCAAACTCTCTAAACATGAAAAATCCCTGATTTTTTTTTCTTTGGACTCGTAAAACAAGCATCGAAAGGCCCATATGGGACCGAACCACTCCTTCCTAGGGTCCATTAAAAATAGTTCGAGGGACTCATCCGAAGGATGAGATTACATTACAAGCATATGTTATCCTCCTCAAGATTGAGTAAAAATAAAGAGGTACTCGCTAGAAATGGTGGGGGGAAATTGGGAAACAAATGTATATATGTATTTGTGTTAGTGGTAGTAAGTCTCTCTTGAACATGACACCCCTCTTCATTATTGTATCTGGGTTGGGAAATCCATTTGTCTCTCGTTTGATCATCCACAAGTCTGTATGTTGGGTCCTCCTTGATTTAATGATGCCAAGACAATTGTTGTGTCGTTCATATGTTCAAGAGAAGTTCAACCTAAACAAGCCTTATATCGAGTTGGCCATCTGCAGTACTCAAATTCTTACCATGTCGGCCTTCCCCGAGTCAGTTCTGAATCACTTTATACTCTAATCCACTTCAAATATGTTACATATCTTGTGTCATTGATGGGGGATACATTAAGGCCCTCCTATGATGAGTATTTTTCTATCGACTTCAACTCATTATCCAGGAATTAGACTTAGAAATCATTCAATACCTTGGAAACTGCATGTCTCAATGGAAGGTTTCCTCATTTTCAACAGTGGGTTCACATCATAGGCCCCTGATTGGAATATTCCATCGAGTGTTCAAGTTCAACTCATTAATTCACATTCGTTGGATTGTACTACAGTACCTTGGGGGTCATTGACATCAATGGTGATTTCCCTTTCACTTGTTAACGATATCCATTAATGACCGGTAATCAAGTGGTTTCTACCATGTTCAACTTCGACACCTGTAATCACATGGATAGATTCATACTTTGGGGATGATGGAAATGAATACCCTGGATATCTCCATATCGGTCCAGGTTGTGATGGAGTATTCATAAGTCTGTACTAACACATAGATCCACCATGTATTTCTCGTGGCTATGTCCGAATTTGAGTCGTTATAGCATAGATCCATAGTGTATTTCTCATGGCTATGTTGAATCATGATGACATGGATCCACAGTGTATGTTTGGTGGACATGAATCACTTGACACTTATGATTAGAGTCACTTGTAGTCTGAGTATGGGAATAACTACCTCAGTAAATGGTATATTATTATACAGATGCTTGATTGTTTGTAGGTTCCTGACCGATGTGCTCCTTGTTCTTGACACGCACATTCTACAAAGTATTCCAGCTGTCACATGTTCCAACTTCATACTTTGGGGAGCATTCTATTACACATTATTTTGGTCACCCCTGTGATCAAGTGACAATATGTGTATGGCTTACTCCTCTGTTCCCTGAAGCTACTGAAGAAATAAGAATTTCTCCCTAAGAAATAGAATCATCTCTCCTTTATTAAAAACCTTATCAAAGAAGATCATCGCACCTTTCCAAATTATAATGGTGTGACGATCCTTGATCGTCGCATACTGCATCATAGTGGACTGCAGTGTCGTCGTAGGCTCCTTGTGTTTAGGGTGCGACGACGCTCAAGCAAATGAAAAAAGTGAAATTCTCGAAGGTTCTAGAATGGAATCTCCAGAAGGATGAGGTGGCCTCCGATCAGTTTGGATCTCACTCACTTCTCTGATTTAGTGGGATTATCCTAATATCTTCATCCATCTCTCGTCAATCTATATAAAGAGGGATATCTCATGGGAAAGGCTAGGTCGGCTTATCCATGAAGAATTTTGTTGAAGATTGTGCTTGTGATAGCTTTGTTTTAGCTTTCCAAGTCAGGTTGTGAATACTCTTCATCAAAAGCGTTGGAGCAAAGGTGTGTTTGTTGAAGCAAAGGGACATTGGAAGGGACCTTAAAACATCAAGGCATAAGTTGTATTCTCCACTTTCATCAATATAATGCAGTGATACATTTCTTCCCTATAAAAGTGTCTCCATTTTTATTGTATAACTCCTTGATCTTATGCATAGGTTTCATTGGAATATATATATATTATTGTTCTCTCCCTTTGTTGGTTTGTGCTTCTTAACAGGTTCAACATCCCACAAATCCAAAGATGGAGCAAGGACAATACTAGTGAGGATCAAATGACATTTAAATGGTATGTCATTTGTCCCTCTTTGAACTAGTTTATGTTACAATGAAATCTAAGGAGAAGCTTGTATTCTACTATGTTTTGCTCTAATTTCTTGTTGAAGTTAGGGAGATTAGTTTGGGTCATCACTTACCGGTTTTTCTGATAACAAAGACTAGACTTGATTTCTTAAAATTAAGAAGGAAATTCAACTCCCTTAGTTCCATTATAAGTTATGAAATACAATTTTTCCTAATAAAAAAGTTGGCTATACTAAATTAAAGATAAAGTAAAGCAAACAAGGAAAAAATGGGGGATTGTGATCCTTAATCATATATTTTTAAATCATAAGACTTTGTTTTCGAGTCTTGTAAATAAACCAAGCTAAAATGTGGCTTTCAGCAATGATATTAACAAATAACCATTTAGAAATAGATATCATATGGATTGCAAAACTTTGATATGAATAGTTCATACAACCTTCAAACTATACTTGAAGGGTCACTAATTAGTGTATCTTTATGTAGATGTTTGGTTGGAGTAATATAATTCTTGTCTTTATTTATAAAAGAATGTCTATTTTATAAGAATAACCTAATATAGTCATTCACATTATTTACATGATCATGATATTGATAAAATAAAACATTATATGTATTCAAAATTATAGTTGGTATTAACATTATTATTCTTCGAGAATTGGAGTTGAGTATTAATGTGTTGATCAAAATTGGATCACCATATAATTTGTAATCTATTTTGTACCTTATATCTAGGTTTTCCCAAGGTACATCTTGTGTTCATTGTGTCGACGGTGTATTATTTACTTTATCTTCTTTTATTTTAGTCTTTTCTTATTTCAATATTTTGCATGCTAAGTTAGTAATTTTAAATTTTAATCTTAAGTAAAAGACTACCCAATAATAGTTTGCAAAATCTTGTAAGGTTTGTTGTGAGAAATTGGTAAAATTAATTCCCATTACTTTGGGTAATAATACAGATGAGGTATAGCGTCGACCCCGTGGAATCTCAGCTCTGATATGAAACCCTAGTGCACCTCACCCGCCATTATAAACTCTATCATGGCCTCCACCTTTGGCATTGGGTCTCCCCCACCTCCCCCTCCACCCCCCAGATGTAGTTGGTTTCCCTGCTCCGGTAGCTTCTCTCAGTAAATTGGTTAAGTTGTCTCCTTCAAGATTCGTGAAAAAACTAGATGAAATCCCAAAAGTTCAGGTTCACCAGGGATCCTCAAGAGGTATTTCCATCAAGCTTGTTGAGAATGGTCTAATCGAGAGATTTACCATAATCTGGCCATCTCCTAAATCCATGGCCACATGGGTTGATAAAAATTGGAATCCCCTCATCAAAGGTCATCTCTCCCATGCCTTTTGTGGGAGAGGTTTCGTTGCATTTCTCTTCAAAGAAAAAGAATATAGAGACTTGATATTTCGAAGCATCCTATACTTCATGGGCTCAAGAGGCATGTTATTAAACAAATAGACCCCAAACTTCAATCGAGAGAATGATATTCCATACACAGTTCCTGTTAGGATATTTAGACACTTAGGAGTTAGTTAAGATCTACTTGGTCTAATATGTCGTTAGGTAAAAGTGTGTTTCTTTAGTATGCATTAGTATGCATTTGTAGTTAGGCAATCTGACGGTCATGATATGTTCCCGACATAG
>ML787802.1:562388-585853 GCA_009831015.1 Picea engelmannii | reverse complement strand
TGGTCGCGTTGGCTGGGGCCGTGGATGTTTCCCCATAGGGGTTTTACCACGTGAAAACATCGGTGTGTTGATCTTTGATCTGGTTATGTGAGTGGTTACTGAAGGTGTTCGTCCTCTGTTGGAATACCTGTGTTGTCGAACAGTTCCTATGTGGGTTCATTTACCCTACCTCCCTTTGCACTATTGGAATGATGAAACAGTCAGAGCCATAGGAAGCTCTCTTGGAAAATACATTGAAAGAGCATAACCCGAGGATGGAATATTGGCATGTGCCCGCATTTGCATGGAAGTTGACCTCAAAAAGGGCCTTCCATAAGCAATTCAACTAACCCTAGACAAATATACCTACATACAACAACTACAATATGAAAAAATATCATTTAAGTACGAGAGTTTCTATGTATATGGCCATTTCTCCAAGAATTACCTCAAAGCAACCCCTAAATCAGAATCTCTCAAAGATAATGACTAGTGGCAGTATCCCAAAAAACAAAGATAAACACCCAAAGTTGGAGCTCAATCGAAACAAGGAAAACCCCTCTACCAACCCTCCCCAAAATAATCTAGGTAAGGTTTCTAACGACCCCATCTCACGCTCGAATTTTTATGACCCCATTGTGGTCAATGATAACCCCCTCCTCAAGAATATCCCCCTTTCATAGAACAAGAGAATGCCTAGGATCCTCTTGAAATCCCCCCAGAATTTTTCCCCTCCCCAAAAAGCATGATCTCCTCCTTGAAGAACCCCCTAATCCCCCCTAAGTTTCCTCCCTCATCATCCATCCCCCCTCTCATCTTAGTGATTGGATGTTTGCTCTCATATTTTAGAGAGGAATCAGAAAAGGACTTGGCCATTCACGAACCAACAAAGAAAGTAGGTCGTTAGTCCAATAGGAAGAAGTGAGAAACGAAATCCAATAAGGAAAGAGAAAGGGGTACTTAATCAACCCTTGATGGGGTAATCATCATAGAAGCAAGAGGTCCATGAACACATTGAATTTCCAACCCCTCCAAGGGAAGGGTACCTAAATCCTCTCATAAATGAAGAAAGTTATTTCCTAGATTTGTAGGGGCCTCGGGAGTCCCTCAAAATACAATTTAGTCAATTATTTAATATAGCAGGAGAGACTGGAGGTTATACTTCTCGAGGATGTCCTTCATCTTAGTTTGAAATTTTGGAAATCCAGTCAAGGAATTGAAATTAGATCAAGATGTGCTTTAGGGGGTCTCTGCATGCTCTAGAACCCTCATTTTTTTCACTTAGAAAGCAGCCAATACACTCAGTATTGGTTGTGGGTAAACCTATCTCATGTAGTGACAAGGGATGTTCTCTTTGTGGTTAATGTTTACATGTAAAACAAATCTCATTAAAAATACATTTTTTGGGATTCTCTTCTTTCCCTTCATAACTCAAACACGAATCACAACTTCATTATCATTGAGGACTTCAACACAACCCTCCATCCCAAGGAAAAGAGGGGTGATAGTCTGGACTGAGACCCCTCGAGAGAAAAAATGGAGGACCTGGTCTCCCTCATGGATCTTTATAATATCAAACCAAAGAAATACGGATATACTTGGTCAAATCAATGTTTGGGCCTAGGCTACATTGCAGCCCATTTAGACAGATTCCTAGTAAGAAATTATTTCCTTGAGGATAATCTATCTTTCTCTCCATTCATTCTTCCTTGGGGAGGTTCTGATCATCATCCAATATCCCTAATCATGTCTAAGATTGAGGACCTTGGCCCTATTTCTTTTATATTCAACCCCTTATGGGATCAATACCCCTCCTTCTTCGAATTAATTTTCAAATCGTGGAGTTGTTGGGTCACAAGCTCCCATGTCCACATTTGGGAACAAAAGTTGAAGAGGACTAAGAAATCTCTCAAGGAGTGGTTGAAATCGGTTTATAAATCCCCCACTCTCCAAATCACTTCTCTGCTCTTCAAACAATATCATAGCGCCCTTCGAGTGGAGGAACAAAATTGGTGGCTGAAATCATGGAATCCATGTCTCAAAGCAGGGGACATAAACACTAAATTATTTCATAGGAAATCCAAATCCCATATGTGGAAGACTAATTCCAATGAAATAGTGAGAGAAGACAAGACAATTGCATCCTCATTTTCTCACATAAAAGAGGCATCCTTTCAACATTTCAGAAATTTGTATTCAGAGTCGCACCTCTCTCATCAGGAGAAAATCGCTTAGTTGTTGGACCATATCCCACAAGTCATCACCCAAAAATATAGCAAAGATATCTCGGAACCTATTAAAGAGTAAAAAATCCTCAAATCCATCCACCAACTGGAACCGGATAAAGCACCTAGGCCTGATAGTTTCTCGACCCATTTTTACAAAATATGTTGGAACACTATTAAGTTAGATTTACTTCGTATGGTGAGGTATGTTCAGAAATAATCTCGCATGGGAGGAAACACCAATTCTTCTTTCCTAGCCCTTGTTCCTAAAGAGGTGAACCCCTCCTCCTTCTCTAGTTCCAGGCCTATTTCTTTTTGCAATGTCTCTTACAAAATTATCTAAAAAGTTATAGAAAGTAGAATAAAACCCCTTTTTCCAAGACTCATTTCTCCTAACCAAGGAGGCTTTGTTGAGAAAATACAAATCATTGAAAATAGTATCCTTTCCCAAGAATCCATACATTCCAGCAAAACTAGAAAATAAAAAGGAATGGTAATCAAGTTAGACATGGCCAATGTATTTGATATAGTAAGGCATAGCTTCCTCTTAGCTATCTTGAAAAAAATTTGGCTTTGATGACTTTTTTATAAATAGGGTCTTGGCTTGTTTCTCCTCCCCTTGGATCACCCCCCTTGTCAATGGTTTCTCATGGGTTTCCCCACCCACTTCTTTCATGCTTCTTGGGGGCTTTGTCAGGGATGTCCCTCCCCCCCCTTCTCTATAGTCTTATGGATGAAGAACTTAGCAAGTCGTTGGAACATGCTAGAAAAGAAAAATCCATTCCTGGAATTAAAATTGTAAGGTGCACTAAAAGATTTAATCATTCCCAATTTGTTGATCACATCCTCCTTGTCCATGTTGCCTCCACTATTGTATCCATAATATTTAAAAACATCTTGGACCTATTCACAAACACCTATGTAGTCTTAATTAGCAATTCCAAAAGCCAACTCTTTACTTGGAACACTAGCCTCATCCTTACTAGAGATATAGCAAGGATCTTTGTCTTCCCTTATGATGAAAATTGGTGGTCATTTGAATACATGGGAATCCCCCTAAATCTGAAACCCCTGACCATAGCCTCCTGGCAGCCTACCTTGGATAAAATCAAACCAAAATTCACTTAATGGTGAGCACATTGGCTAAACCCAACTAGCATAATTGTCCTTATTAACTTTGTTTTAAGTGCCTTGCCAATTTTTCAATTTTCCACGTTGTTAGCTCCTGCCTCCTTTTGTCACACATTTTCTCTAGTAAGGAGATAAATCAAACACTAAATGTTTTCATCTGGTAAACTGGAATGTAGCCCAAGCCCCTAAAAGCCATGGTGGGATTGAAATTTGGGACCCCATCATCATTAATGAATCCCTTCGATCCAAAATTCTTTGGCAGTCGGTGTCTGACCATAAGGAATGGTGGAAATATGTTTTAAATTGGAAATACTTCCCAGTTCCCCCCCTGAGATGCCTAGAAAAATTGTCTTCCCCCTCGAATTACTCTCAAATTTGGTGCATTCTCCAAGCCTGCCTCCCCATCCTCTCTCCCAACCTCACTTCAAACCCTAGCAATGGGAAAAAAATAAAAATTTTGCAAGATAGCACTATGTGACATCACCCTATTTTACCAATGCATGAACTTACCCCCTAAAAAATTGGCTTGACTCCCATAACGAACTCACTATATTTGATGTCTTCATTTTTTATGACCAGTCATGTAGATGGATCGGTTGGAATTTGGGGGACCCCTCACCCCCCCTTCAGGCCCTCTTGAAGAATATTCTCCTCAAGTTATATTATTTTTCCCCCCTTCACCATGATTCAAGAGACTGTAGAGGCTAGGGAAAGCTTGGATACTCAGTCAAATAGGGTTATCAATTAGAACTCCTTAAATTAGGTCTCCCCCCGCCCCCCGAGATCTATAAATGGCGAGGAATGTGGAATCCTAATAACATCCCTAAAATAAGTGCTTTCAGTTGGACCCTTATGCATCATAAATTTCTCACTGAGGAAAACTTGGAAAAAAGAGGCATTCAAGACCCATCCAGAAGCGCTCTTTGTTCTGAGGACTTGGACTACTCCACTCATCTCTTTTTGAATTTTCCCTTCCCCAAGGTAGTTTGGAACACAGCTTTGTAGGATCTTATTTTCAAAACACAATGGCCCTCTACAATAGAAAATATTATTTTTCATTGTCCACAAGTCTACCTTGGCACCTTCAAAGGAGAGCCTATTTTTAAAATAATTTGGTCAGCCCTGCCTTTCTTTGTTTGCTAGAAAATGTGGTTGTCCAGAAATAGAGGTATTTTCCAAGGGATACATTCTACTCTGGAAATGGTGGCTACTTAAGTTATAGGACTCCTCTTTGAGAATTTAAATTCAAGAGAACTGTGATCTGCTCGACCCGATGCACTTGAATTTTGGGAAGCAAAGTGGATGGAAGGATTTCCCATTAAAACATCTACCACTCTCCTAGCTCATTTTGGATCAACCTGGAAGCTTCAACTCTCAATCATTAACTTCTCACAGTGGTTAATCATTCGATATCACTTCACTCTCCACTTTGATGGAGCCTCCAAAGAGAACCTCGTGGTGGCAGGTGCGGGAGGGGTTATGTATGGCCCTGGAAGACATATTGAGACCACTTTCTCATGGAATTTAGGAGTGGAAACCAACATACAAGATGAAACATACGCCCTCCTACAATTACTACTCATAGACAGATCTAAAAGAATCAAAATTCTCTCAGTTATGGGTGACTCTTAAAATACATTAAGGAACCTGAGGCTTTCCTCCCTCCCCATGTATGTGAGACTTAAATCAATCTTCAGATGAGTATAAGGTATCCTCAAGGATTTTCACCAAGTGTTTCTATAGCATGTTAAGAGGGATCTAAATTCTCTTCCATAAAAATTGGCCAATAATGGAGTCAAAGGAGAAATTGGCTCACTTGACATTGATGGAAGTAGTAGATTCAACCATGCCCCTTAGCTCCTCTTTGATGTCCTAGGAATATGATCATGGTATTTCATTTTGGAGGGACCCTCCCCTTTTATTGTCCCCCTCCTCTATTGACATGTGGAACTCATTTCCCTCCGCTCTGTATCAGGCCTTTTTTCTCCCGTGGCTCTATTTTCCCCCTTGTCCTTTCCTCCCCCTCCGCTTTTATTTGTCTCTTCTTCTGACCTCTCTTTGTCCCCTCCCCCCCATCACTCTACTCATCCCTTTGTACTTCCTCATTGAGATGGGGCTCTTCCCTCCCAGCTCCCATCCCCCCTACCTAATGTTGTCCTTAGCTCGTATGTCCACCCTCCTTTCTTCTCCCTTGTGTGTGGCCTATCCCTCTTTCATTCAAACAAAGCTATGATGGGGGTTGGTTTCTCTCACACTCCTGCAGGGCCTCTCCCCCCTCTACTATTGTTCACCATTATCCTCAAACTCTTATATACCAATACTAGATCTGCAAATATGCTTCAGAAATGAACCAATAATAAACACAAAACCATTCACTGAAACAGTGAACACAAGAAATAGATAAAACCCTTGAGGTAGATTAACACCATATATTATTCCTTTTGGAAGGAATGCACTCCTCAAGCAATACTTTCTTATACATCAGCAATATTCTTATTCATTCCAATTACATTGCTTACATTTCCTTTTATGGCATTCTCTATCTCCTAGGAACATTCTAGAGCAGGAATCTTCTAGAAAGCCCATTTATTATATCTAACTATCTATTTATTATATCTAACTACCATAGTGGGCCTTATTTAATACTATGGTGGACCTAGTCCACCTTACTTTGAATGGCCTCCACTAATAATACATAACCTCATTCCCATTGGGTACCTCCCATATTACCTCCCTAGGTATAGTATATTCCACCCCCTTAAGCATGTTTTGTCCCCGAAACATGAGAAGAGACAATACAATATGAATCACTATGAATTGTAACCAACTAGTACCAGGTACGACCATCCATCCATCCTAATGGAAGATGGACATAATGTCCAATTATTGCCTTGCCACCTTGATCTTGATCTGCATTGCTTCGGTGTTTCCATGGGGTTGGTTCTCTAGTCCAATGTCTCCCTGTAGTGATAGTAGTCCTCCATGCACCTCTTGAATGGTTTCCTTTCTGTTTCCCTGCTGGTGCATAAGTGTATTTATGTTGATGCCCTTGTTTTAACGATCGTTGTTTCTCGATATGATGTGGATGGAAATATAAAACAACTAGAGGAATTGGTTCCTTTTTCTTCAAATATGGAACCCCTTGTGCCTTAGAGTCAATGACCTCCTTGTAAATGTGTTGAACCTGCACAGAATAGATCTAGCTAGAAAATACTACACACATTTTCAGAGAGAAATTGAGAAAGAAGAAGGAGAGAAAGAATGGAAGAATTCCCATTAACCATAATGAATAATGAATAATTTACACATGATATACTCTGTTTTACTCAATGAATGCACACTAGAGGAGACTCAATGCCCCATAGTGGTGGTCTAGACTGATCTAGACACACACCAGCAATTACAGGAGTGAACTGCCACCTAGTCTAGTCTCTCAGGCAGTTACAGGAGTGAACTACCACCTTGCTGAGTTAACTAGTCAACTAGTCTTCAAATAACTGACTGAACAGAGTGTAGTGAGGAGTAGATCAAGGAATCAAGGGTAATGCACCAGTATCCTAAGGAAAGTGTGCATCATCATGGTCATGATCCCAATGTTTCATGGTGACAAAACCAATCCATCATCTAAACTCAACTCAACTAGTCAAACTGAAGTTTCAACTAAAAGAGAATATTCTCTAGGTGGAATATTCTCCCCTAAAATATAGGAGACTAGATAATGAATAATTATGATTAATAAACAAGGAAAAACCTTAGGAAAAAGATATCTTAGGTGTGTGTGAAGTAACTCCAATACCCCCCATGAACATCACTATAGTGAAAATAAATAATGGGTCCCGGCAATGAGGCCATGTTAGGTACCCAAATACAAAAAATACACTGAAATAAAGTGAGGAAAGAGGGAAAACCTCATGGGAAAAATCCCCCCTCAAGGTACAATGTATGTAAAAAGAAGAACTACAGTTGTTAGGAAACTATGTCCTTCACTCCAAGACGACTTCGCAAAGAATGTAACTTCTTCTCAGTGAAGGTCTTGGTGAAGATGTATGTCGTATGTTTTGTTGAAGGATGGAACTGTAGGTCGATGATCCCCTTGTGTACTAAGTCCTTAATGTAGTGCATGTGGATCTCGATGTGCTTCATCCATTGCCTCTGAACTGGATCTCTACATAACTTCATAGTGCTCTGGTTGTCACACCAGATGACGATCGATCAATGAAACTGAATGCCCAACTCAGTGAGAAAATGTTGTAGCCACATAGCCTGAATGGTTATGTTAACTACCCCTCTGTACTCTGCCTTGGCTGAATATAGAGAAATGGAAACTTGCTTCTTGCTCGACCAACAGATAGGCCAAGAACCAAGACTGAGTGAGTAACCAGATGTGGACTTGTGATCAGTTTTATCGCAACCCAGTCTGAACCAGTAAACCTGATGAGATATAATGTAGATTTTGCTACATAATGAATCCCAAAGGTGATGGTGCCATGTACATATCGAAGGATACGCTTTGCAGCCTTCCAATGTAGCTCATGTGGCTCCTACATGAACCTAGAAACTGTGCCAACTGCATAGGAGAGGTCTGGTCTGGAGTGTGTGAGATACAACAAGCTCCCCACTAGTTGTATGTATAGTGTGTTGTCAACCATTGGAGCCTCTCCACCATCCTCAAGTTTGACTCCTGATAGGAAAGGAGTTGGAGCAGACTTGTAGTCTGTCATGTGAAATCTCTCAAGGAGATCTTGTGCATACTTGGCCAGAGACAGTTTGATGCCTTATGCATCATGACTGATCTCAAGTCCAAGGAATAAGTGTATTGGACCCATGTTCGTCATCAAAAACCTATCATGTATAATCCTCTTGACTGTAGAAATCACTGAAGTCAAGCCACTAGTGATCAACAAATCATCAACATACAAAACTAAGAGTAGAAGTGAATCAATCATCCTAAGCATGTATACATTCAGGTCTCATTTACAATGTACAAATTTCTATGACAACAAGTAGGAGTCCATATTGTCATACCATGCCCTCAGAGCCTGCTTGAGTCCATAAAGGGACTTATTCAATCTATGGGCCAAAGATGAGTCATGCATAAATCCCTGGGGTTGCTCCATATAGATCTCCTTAGAGAGATCACTGTGAAGATATGCATTATTCACTTCCATATGATGGACTTCCCATCCCTTGGTTGTCGCAATGGCAAGTACCAATTGTATGGAATCCATATTCGCTACTGGAGCAAAGGTCTCATCATAGTCAATACCATGCACCTGCTGAAAACCTTTAGCAATGTTGGCCCTTGACCAAGTTTTGGGAGTTTCTTGGTCATGTTGACCTATTTTGGGACTTTGATAGCCTGTCAAAGGAGGAGCACAAGATGAAGCAGAGATCATGGGATCTCGACCCCCTTTTGGGCCACTTTTAGGGTTTTGGGGAATATGTAACAGGAATGGGATGTCGACCCATGGGTTTACCCATGTTTAGGCCTATCTTGTATGTATAAATAGAAGGATAGGAAATGTAAGAAAGGAGAGAATAGTGCATCTATGTGATTTGAATGTATGCTAAGTGTGAGTAGAGTCTATAAGTGCTTTTTGCATGACTGTAAGAGACTTGCAGAGATAAGTCCAGGTCCTTGTAGCAAATTGTGGAGAGCTTGGTGATGTAGCGCAAGGAAGAAGGATCTAGTGAGATGCGCAGATCTTTTGTCCTGTGCGGAGTAAGGATTTTGATGGCTTTTTTCTTGTAACCAATTGACCGAAGACAATAAAGAGTAAGAGCTGGTGGATGTAGCCCCAGGGTGGGGGTGAACCATGTAAACACTATGTTATGTGCTTTGTGCTTTGTCTTGATGTGTTCATATGTTATATGCTAAGTGCTCTGATATGTTTAGATAGATTTATTTATGCCTTGTGCTTATTATATGTGAGAATGTTAGATCTGATCTAGATAGTTATGCTTAGTGTTTGATATGCTCATTCTGATCCATTTGTATATGCTAAGTGCTTGAATATTGTAGATTAGTGTGAATACTGCGAAGCTCGATTGTATCAGCAAAGTGAATAGTGATTACATATTAAGGAACTGACAGTGCTAAGAGCTGTATTAATTATTATAATCATAGATCTTTGTCCCAGCTAAGGTTGCAGACACCTGAGTCTTACAACCAACCCTGCCTCTACCTCGAGTGAGACTTCATCTACTTCGCAGGTGTTGCTAAAAGGGTCGGTAGTTAGGGATTTGTTGGTGCATTGTTGTAGCATTGAACCATGGGTCGACCCCTGTGCCAACAAATGGTTCCATTATCGAGACCAAAACTGTGATTGCTGGGAACTAAGGAAAAATAAGCTCTGTGCAAAGAGTTGTGCCCTGGTGCGCAGTGTTCTACTTGATTTATAAAGCTCTGTGCTAAAGAAAGAAGGTCATGTCTAAAAGAAATAAGCTCTATCTAAAGAAAAGAAGATCAGATCTAAAGGAAAGAAGCAAGATCTGAAAGATTTGTGCTCTAAAAAAGGTAAAGGTAAGAATTTTTTATTAAAAGAGGTAAGATCTGCAAACCTTGTGCTCTGATAAATGTAAGAATAGTTAAAAAATTTAGATCTGGAAGCTTTGTGCTTTGTAGAAGTAAGATAAGTAGAAATTTGTGTTTCTAGTGTATGGATCTAGGTATGATTAATGGGATTTGTCATAGCCTGAAAACTAGGGCACTAATAGATGAAATAAGGTTTGATATTAATAGATCTGATAAGACTAGCGAAAGATATGTTATACCAATGCATAGAAAGAATGTTTGGACTAACAAATGGATGCAAGATCCTAGAAAGAATTTATTGCAGGTTAGCTCCTATGATCTGAGTGCGCAGTACAGAGGAGGTTGGGGATCATTTAAAAGAAAGAGAGGATTAACCCTCTGTTACAGTTGCAGAAGACTGGTACATCTTGCTAAGAAATGCCCTGGTGGAAGACCTAGTTGTCTTTATTGCAAAGCTCTAGACCATGAAGTGTTGGATTGCCCTAGAATGATTGTTAAACTTGAAAGTATGAACATAAGACAAGAAAACCCTACAACAAATCCAGAAACTAAGGCTATAGCAGAACCCCAGAAAGAATCAGAGAACATATTACTACAGATGAAAGAAACCTTGGATGACCATCAACATGTTAGACTATCAGAGATTTTTGAAGACAAGGAGTGCCTTGAAGCAAGAATAGGGGACTTTGGCATTGATTGTGTTCTAGATAAGGAAACACAAGTGAATATCATGACAGAAAAAACTTGGGAAGCTATTGGAAGGCCTGCTATGATCCCTTCACTAGGAGGAATAGGGTTATTCAGAGGAAAAATGGTAAACATGTGTGGGAGGCTCGCTCAAATACCTATGACTATCAATGGAACTTCAACGAAATAAGATTTTGATATTATTCAATTCAATGAGAACCTCACCCCATTTACCATGTTAATAGGAAAACCTTGAATTGATAGAGATCAAGCCAGACGAAAATAAGAAGAAGAAGTTTTGGAACAGAAGAAGCAAGAGTTAAAATTTTTCATAACCAGAAAGATCGCACAATTGATTGAAGAACAGGAGAGCAGTTCGAAGATGTTTAATGATAGTAACCCAGCTATCAAAGTTAAGAGAACTCTAGAGAATCCACATAATATTGAATTACCTATCCCAGACAAAGAAGAAGTATTATCTAGGAACCCTAGGGAAAAATCTCAACAGTGTGAAGTGACTAAGACCACAGAAGAAAAGAATCAGAATGGAAAAAGAACTACCGAGACGAAGCTCTCTGGAAAAAAAAAAGGCTCGACATTCAAGAAAGAAGAAGGCTAATACTGAAAAGATACAGGAGGTTCTGGAGGAGACCTCGCAGAAAGAAAAATTGTAAAATTGGAGCTTTGCCAGGATATCAAAATAGCGACACATGGCACTTCGCAATGACGAAGCAATATTGTCGTTGGGGCCAATATATCTGTTCGACTCCCTCTTTGAACGGGCAAAAAATAAATAAAGGTTCATCATCATACCATTGGGTCATGCCATAATAGATCAAACAGGAGTTAATGGAGGCTCATACCCATTGTAAGCACACTGTTGTCGAGTTACCTATTTATCACGTCACGCCATGCACTGAGAACACTTTTTTCTAATTGAGAATTCGAGCCCACAGACTAAGCCGAGTTTATACAGTGATCATTGTGCTCTCCCTCTCTATCTCATTACTGTGTCTAATTTGTTCCCCGAACCCACAAATTTTTTGCCCTGAGTGCGTATGTCGGAAGCATTGAGCACTACAAAGAAATCTGTTGAGGAAGTTTTGATTGACTTGATGACTGAGAAAGCCAAGTCGATGTTTGAAGGTATCCAGGCTTCATCCACAAAAACAGTGCAAGCGTCCCCATCCACTGCTCATGGAACTGGACCATCCCATGAAAGGTGAACTAAGCACAAGGATGACTTGGCGAATGCTAAGTTGATTCTGAGAATTCTACCTGCCTATCTACCACCTCTAAGTGGCACAATAAAGAGAGACAGTGTGCCCAGAGACTTTAAATATGAATTGGTCACTACGTACCTCATGAAGGGGATACGCGCAGTGCATGCAAACCAAGATAAGATCGCAGCATTGAAGTTTAGCGACTTCAACCTCAGCGACAGGAAGGTGTACAACATGCTCACCCCGCACAAGTATCTGACCAGAACCAAGGGAAAGAACTCGAAGACGGACGATTTTAAGGATGGAAAAAAAAAAAAAATGTAGAAACCTTGGTGAATCTTACTAATCCTTCATATGTCAACTATAAATGTTTGGTGATATTTTTGTAAAAATATTCAAATTTCTAAGTAATTTATACATCTTTTATAAAATTTTGGTGATTTTTAAGGTAAAATAATTTTATCTTGTAGAATTTGGGTGAATCATTTTTAAAATAGTGAATCTCGTTTTTGGAAAAATTTATCCCCTAAAATCATCCCTGCTCGAAGATCGTACCCCAATCATGGACCATGAACCTCACGCAGTCCACCCTCCTCGACGTTATGAAGATCCCGCACTTCGAAAGGCACCAAGAAGTGAACGCATGCGTCAAGCTACTGTTGTCTTTCTACCATGGTGGATATTTATGGTTGAATCATTGTATCATAGTGGATCCATTGTTGATTAATCGGATCACAGGGTTGAGCATGCAAGGCCTTGACCCACAACATTTCTATCCTGGGAAAACCATGGATCGCGCTCTTGCGCAGATGATAAAAGACACCTACAGGGATGTCGAGAAGGGGCACGAGGCTACAAGGTAGCCTCTATCCAGAGCGGCGCAGTGCGCCTAGCCTATCAATTGATCGCAGGAAAGTTGGTTCACAAGAACCGACCCACCAAAGTGACTGGATTTGTAGTCAACCTCACAGGAAAGTGTGTGGAGGGCCTACAAATGAATTGGGCGAAGTACCTTGTAAATCAGCTGGAATTGGACTGCATGGAAGTGCAAGATCAAGGATATGATTTCCAATTTAGCTGGATTCTCATCTTGATCACTTTCATCGCATGGGAGATGTCGGAAGGTGCGACCTTCCCAGACATTGAGTCGTTTGAACCTCTGGCCGCAAAGTTCAGTACACTATGGTACTCGAACGACATGAAAAAGCAGTAGAAATCAAATGTCATCTTCCACACTTATTACAACCAGTTGAAGGTATCCATCCAGTCTATGCCTCGTATAACCTCAAACACTATCCATAGGTTTAGGCCCTTGATGAAATTCAGCATGGACCACCATTTCATCTATATCACAACATGTGTTGATGAGCATAAACAACAGTTGTAGTCATACTACAGGTTGATGGAGGATGACTTGGAAGAGATAACCAAGGAATGGTTGGCGGACCTCCTTGTTCCAGTGAACCTTACGGAGATTTCTGATGTTAGTAGTCCAGAAACTACAATGAATATACCTAGACTTAGCAAGACAAAGAAGGCCGAAGAGGTCCATGATTTAGACAACGCATCCGTGAAGACCACTTCCATCTCAGCAGAGCAAGGAGGAGATGGCAGAGAGATAGATGGTGCAGAAGTTGAATGGAAGAAAGTTGAAGCTACACTGCCTAGAGACGAGGAGGGCCCCTCAAAGAAAAGGAAGGTTTCCCCTCCGAAACCTTCTTCAAGGAAGAAATCGAAAGAAAACACAGGACCAAATTTGAGACCACCCTCACCTCAAACGACTTCGACTTCATCGTTGTAGCATTGAACGATGCTTCATTGGAGATAGAAGAGAAGCAGGAAGCTAAGTAGGAGGAGGTGTTCATTTGGATTAAGGACGAGCTCCAAGGGGTGCAGCAGGCAATACAGTCCAGTCACGCAATTTCCACTGTGCCTCTGTCAGTAGGAACATTAGAACTAGGTGATGAGCCAACACAACTACACTGCATTGTTGATACAGTCGAATCTCGCCTTCAACAAGCTCAGGAAGAGACAACACAAGCCACCCAGGCTTTAGCACAAGTACAGAAAGACCTAGAGGAGCAACATAGTGCTACAGAACGGGAAAAGCTATCTCTACAAGCGAAGTGGGATGAAGAAAAAGTCCAGTTATAGAAAAGCAAGGAACAGTTTCTCGCCAAGCAACTCGAAGTTAAGGAAATGGTTCACAAATCACTTCGCTCTGTGACAGTCATCGAATTAAAGGTTGAAGAGAGAGTCACATAGCAGGTGACACAACTCGAAGTTAAGGAAATGGTTCACAGATCACTTCACTTTGTGACAGTCATCGAAGTAAAGGTCGAAGAGAGAGTCCCATAGTAGGTGGCGCAACTTGAAGAAGTAATCCAGCAGCTCCAACAACACATAGCAGGCTTGGAGCTCCACATTATGCCCGAGAGTCCTCAATATGTAAGAGACCTAAGGGAAGCAACTGCTTGCAGCACAGTTGACATATTAAAATCTCTTGCCTTGGAGTGCAAGGATTTGAGTAACCGAAGCACCCAGACATACGAGAACCTCAATGAAAACCTGCAGTTACAGACATTGGAGTCGTAGCTCCAGGAAGCGAAGCAGCATGCAAATACACTACAGGCACAGCTGAAGGGGATGTCAGTTGTAGAATGAATGAAGAGGTTTTAAGAGAAATGCACAACTCAGTAGCAGATCCATATGCTTCAAAGCAAAGTGATGGAAGTCACTCAAGGACTTCAACCTGTGAAAGATAAGGCATGTCATTTGTTTACAGAGGTGGAGAGCCAAGAAGCAGAATTAGAACAGGTTGTCATCGCAGTAGAACAGATCCTAGAACAGCCAGTGAATGACACAATAATACAGGAGTTCACCAAACAAGAGGCCACAGCAAAGCAGCAAGTTGAAGTAGCTCGAGGAATACGAAGCTGAACTAATCAGACCAGAGTGACTCAGGATGAGTCACAAGTGAGTGTTGGGGGATTGTTGGCCCTTAACCAAGTTTTGGGACTTTCTTGGTCATGTTGACCTATTTTGGGAATTCGACAGCCTGTCGAAGGAGGAGCACAAGATGAAGCGGAGATCACAAGATCTCAGCCCCCTTTTGGGCCCCTTTTAGGGTTTTTGGGAATATGTAACGGGAATGGGATGTCGGCCCATGGGTTTACCCATGTTTAGGCCTATTTTGTATGTATAAATAGAAGGATAGGCAATGTAAGAAAGGAGAGAATAGTGCATCTATGTGATGTGAATGTATGCTAAGTGTGAGTAGTGTATCTAAGTGATTTTTGCATGACTGTAAGAGACTTGCAGAGCTAAGTGCAGGTCCTTGTAGTAGATTGTGGAGAGCTTAGTGTTGTAGCGCAAGGAAGAAGGATCTAGCGACATGTGCAGATCTTTTGTCATGTGTGGAGTAGGGGTTTTGATGGCTTTGTGCTTGTAACCGATTTACCGAAGACAATAAAGAATAAGAGTTGATGGACGTAACCCCAGGGTGGGGGTGAACCATGTAAACACTGTGTTATGTGCTTTGTGCTTTGTCTTGATGTGTTCATATGTTATATACTAAGTTCTCTGATATGTTTAGATAGATCTATTTATGATTTGTGCTTATTGTATGTGAGAATGTTAGATCTGATATAGATATTCATGCTTAGTGCTTGATATGGTCATTCTTATCCATTTGTATATGCTAAGTGCTTGAATACTATAGATTAGTGTGAATACTGCGAATCTCTATTGTATCAGCGAAGTGAATAGTGATTACATATTAAGGAACTGATGGTGCTAAGAGTTGTATTAAGTATTATAATCACAGATCTGTGTCCTAGCTAAGGTTGTAGACACCTGAGTCTTGAAACCACCCCTGTCCCTACCTCGAGTGAGACTTCATCTACTTCGTAGGTGTTTCCGAAAGGGTCGGTAGTTAGAGCTTTGTTGGTGCGTTGTTGGTGCGTTGAACCCTGGGTCTGCCCCTATGCCAACAGAAAACAATCCTAGATTTGTATCTGTTAATCTGTCCATCCACAACGCTCTTGGTCATGTAGACCCATCTGCATCTGAAAATTTTTGTCCCAGAAGGAAAGGGAACAAGATCCCAAGTCTCTTTCTCGAGGAGGGAGTTGTGCTCCTCCTGCATGGTGGATTCCCAAAAGGGATTTCCAGCAGCCTCTCCATAAGACTGTGGATCTGAAGATTGAACCAAGAAAATATGCATGGAGGGAAATGGTCTAGTGGCAGTGAGTGCAACAGGAGGCTCCTTGAAATCAGATTGAGTCCTCCTAGTATCGGTTGGATCACCAATGAGATCCCCTGCATCTTGAAGAGTAGTATGTTCCCACTTGGTCCTCTACTCTCGCTCTGCAACTGCATCTAAATTCTCTGACTTTGCATCTGAATATACTGACTCTGATTCAGAATCATATGAGTCCTTTGAATCATAACTCTCGTATGAAGAAGAGTCATCATGTGCATGCTCATCATCTCGGATGGGTGGAATAATGAAGGTGTCTACAAGCGGTTGTTGAGGTATATGTGAGACACTTTCCTCAAATTGGGCACTTTGCTCAATGATGAGCCAGTCTGAGGAAAGGTCAATAAGTCTATATCCCTTCACACCGTTGGGCTACCTAAAAAAAATACACTCAGTGCTCTGTGGATCAAGTGCCTTCGTCTTTTCAAAGGGAATCTAGGCCCATGCACATGAACCGAAAATATGAAAGTGGGTCACTTTTGATTTGAGGCTGCTCCAAGCCTCGTAGGGGGTCTTATCCTTGACAGATCTATGGGGAGATATATTTTGGATGTATGTTTCACAATTAAGTGCTTCGACCTATAGTCTCTTTGGTAGTGAATTTTCATGCAGCATGCAAGATTCCATCTCCTTTAGAGATCTATTTTTTCGCACAACAACTCTGTTTTGATGCGGAGTATAGGGAATTGTGTGTTGCAAATGAATCACTGCCTCATGGAAAATATCATGGATCTAATGATTGACATACTCTCCCCCATTATCAGTTCAGAATACTTTGATATTCTTTCTGGACTATGTCTCAACCGAGGCTTTGAAATATTTGAGGTGTTGAAATACCTCGGATTTTTTCCTGAGAAAGTAGATCCATGTAAAATGTGAGAAATCGTCAAAAAAAATGAGAACAAACCTTGCTTTGTTGATGTATGGATGTGGAAAAGGACCCATAAGGTCACTGTGGATCATATATAAAGGTGCAGAAGCTCTCTGAGACTTTCCTTTGTCAAATTTCACTTGAGGGTGTTTTCCGAGAACACATCCCTCGCATACTCCCTTGGAGAAATGGATGTATGGTAGACCATCAACCAATATTTTCTTGCTAAGTTGTTGCATGTATCTAAAATTCAAATGTCCAAACCTTTAAAATTTGTGCCATATCCTACTACTTTCATCAACATGATTAAGCAGTAAAGCATAATCAGGTTTAATGAATTCAAAAAATGTATACAATCTAGACTGGTGATTTACCTCACTGGTAGAAACCCTGGAGTTGGTTTTCATGTTGTAGTTGTCCATGACATTTGGTGTGAATATGACTTTATTTCTGGTGCTAGAATTCGTCAGCTGATACACGGAGAGAAGGTTGACAGAAATTTTCTGTACATGCAACACATTCTCGAAGCTTCAGTTGGTGAGTTCAATCCTTCCTTTGCCTGTGACTTCCACTGAAGAGTTGTCCCCCATTAGAATAGGAGGATCTTTGCATGCATCCAATGAATAATAGACTGCTTTTTAGGCAGCCATGTTATATTATTCTCTTACATCTACGATCCAAGAATTGGGAGAGGAGTTGATGGCAATTAAGGCATGGCTAGAATATCCTTTCTTGGGATTCTGATCTTCTGGCGTCTTCTTCTTGGAACCCTCGGGGATGCAATCTCCAAGGTTGTTTTTATGAAGTATTTGAGACTTTATATCTTTTTTTTTTTTGCATGGATGCAGATTCTGGATGGAATCCTTTGTGATAGTATGTGCATTTCTCCCCTTTTCTTCCCTTTCTCCCTTTGGATCTGGAGGCATCGGTGAAGGGTTTTGTGTACCCTTCCTTTTTCAAATGTGCATGAGCTTTCCTTTTGTATTTATCTTTATATTTATTATATTGATGGCTTCCATCTTGCATAGTAAGTGCATGCACCTTTGGGCCTTTGATTTTTCCCATGTTGATGAGCTTGGTTTTCTCTTGTGTTAGGGATTAGATAAAGTCCTCAAGAGAAGGCATCTTCCAGGTGGCTCCAGAGGAGAATCTAACTGAATTGAATGTGCACATGAACACAGAGAAATCAGGACCAATTTTGCAGAGAATGGTGAGAACCATTTGTTTCTCCTCCTTAGATTTATTAACCCCGCAAGCTTTGAGTTGTGACAGTAAATCCTTGAATTTTGTAAAGAAATCTTGGATATTATCGAAGATTTTTGGATCCAATGTGAGAAATTCCACCTCCAACATGTGTCCCCTCATCTCATCATGTTTTCCAAATATCCCTTCCAAGGTGGTCCAGGCTTCATTGGGGATCTTACAGGAAGATATGTGAAAAAGGAGATCAGGAGAAATAAGACTGCATATCGTTCTGAGTGCTTCATCCATATGAATTAAGTACTTGGATTTTTCTGTGGCTGATGTTAGTTTTGTATCTGTATTCAAGGTTAACCTATACAATCCTCTGGTTTGGAGATGAATCGTTACTCTCTCCTTCCATGCAAATTAGTTGTAAGGTGTAAGAATGAATTCCTTTTGTAAATCCATATTTTCGTTGTCTTCAATCTTTTGTACCTGCAAAAAAATTTGGTCTAGCTTTTTCTTAGCAGTCCGTCGGTTTTGATACCATGTAAATGTCTTTAACTTGCATAGAATAGATCTATCTAGAAAATGCTACACACATTTGTAGAGAGAAATTGAGAAAGAAGAAGAAGGAGAGAAAGAATGGAAGAATTCTCATTAACCGTAATGAATAATGAATAATTTACACATGATATACTCTGTATAACTCAATGAATGTGCACTGGAGGAGAACCAATGCACCATAGTGGTGGTATAGAGTGATCTGGACACACACCAGCAGTTACGGGAGTGAACTGCCACCTAGTCTAGTCTCTCAGACAATTACAGGAGTGAACTGCCACCTAGCTGAGTTAACTAGTCAACTAGTCTTCAGTTAACTGACTGAACAGAATGTAGTGAGGATTAGATCAAGGGTAATGCGCCAGTCTGGTGATGATACCAAGGCAATTTTTCATTAGCATGGTCATGATCCCAATGTTGCATGGTGACAAAACCAATGCAACATCTAGACTCAACTCAACTAGTCAATCTGAAGTGTCAATTGAAAGAGAATATTCTCTAGGTGGAATATTCTCCCCTAAAATATAGGAGACTGGACAATGACTAATTATGACTAACAAACAAGTAAAACTCTTAGGAAAAATAAATCCTAGGTGTGTGCGAAGTAAATCCAACACTCCTTAGCTTCTTTATTGTGTCCTTTGTGTGGCTTTGATTCATCTCCTTATGTAGACTCTGCCTCTGATTCAACTTTGGACTCTACAAGAACTTATGTGCTTGTTGTCATGGGCCCTTTTGTCTTACTAAGAGACACATCCTTCAATGTGATTTTATTTTTCTTGTACCATAGCTTTAGAAAATTCTTTTGCACATTAATATTAACTGTACCCACTGATTTTATCCACAGATATCCCAAAACAATGTCCACCTCACCCATATTTATAGCATAAAAATATGAATGCAATGCATATTTATCCATAGTGAGCTTCAAATCTTTAAAAATTTGAACATTTTCACCTACAACTTGTGTGCTTTGAATATTCTTTGCAGCAACTTGCAATCTATTAACCAATTGAATATTGATAAAGTTATGCATGCAACTGGGGTTAATAGAAACAATGATATTTTCTTTATCAATACAACCATGGACTTGTAATAAATATCTGGTTCTTTCTGTATCCTTACTTTTCGCAAGAGACCACTTGTCTAAAAACACTTGGTCAAATTCTTCATCAGAGAGTGCCTTCATTTTTCCACAGTCAAGTGATTGCCACCAAATGGCTGCATCACCTTTTAAGCGTAAATTGACTATACCTCTCCAATTCTTTTTCCAAATTGACTTATCTTCTTTTAAAAATTCTTCAATACTAGGGCCATCATTTTTTCTAGTAAAAATAATCTTTCTTAGAGAAATCTACAACAAACACTAGGGTTTATAAAAGAACTTACTGTGCAAATCGCATGGCTTTTTCCGAAGAAAAAAAAACTTAAAAATTGTTGAATTTAAAATGCTCATAAGTTTACTTCTAGGACTCTATTTTGGCTGATTTTGTTTTTGAAATTGGCTTAGTTTCTTAGAGGAATTCAAATATCTAATTTGTTTATGAAAATTCTGCTCATAAAGTTTCAAAACTGAGTCTGAAGTGTATCGCCCCCTTTTTTCCCTTTAAAAAATATTTGCAAAATGAAAAAAAAATCATTCACAATGAAAGAGCTTTGATACCAAATGTTATATATCAATACTAGATCTGCAAATATGATTCAGAAATATACCAACAATAAACACCAAACCATTCACTAAACCACTAAACACAAGAAATAGAGAAAACCCTTTAGGTAAGGTAACCCATATATTATTCCTTATGGAATGAATGCACTCCTCAAGCAATACTTGCTTGTACATCAACAATATTCTTCTCCATGCCAATGACATTGCTTACATTTCCTTTTATAGAATTATCTATCTTCTAGGAACATTCTAGAGAAGGAATCTTCTAGAAAGCCCATTTATTATATCTAACTACCCATTTATTATATATAACTAACATAGTGGGTCTTATTTAATACTATGGTGGACCTAGTCCACCTTAGATTGAATGGCCTCCACTAATAATACATAACCCCATTCCCATTGGGTACCTCCCATATTACCTCCCTAGGTATAGTACACAAACCCCCCTGAATCCCATTCTCATGCTCTCGAACATCAAATCTCATAATGGGAAAGGTCATATGGGTTTCAGTTCCAAATTCACAAGGATGAAAAACAATACTCCCCCCAAAATCAAGCAACAAGCAGCTTTATAACCGAACTTGGCCCAGGCCTTTGGCATCGACTCCAATAGCTCCTTGGGTGGCAGCAAAGTTTGGGCGAGACCTCCAACATGGAAAGTAGACATCAAGGATCGAATTTGAGGTTTCTCTAGCTACAATAGGAGTTGGACGATTTGCGTTCATTGGTCATCTCCATTCAAGGAAGAGTGGATGTTGAGTCACCAAATTGTCATCCTTTTTACCATTATTCCACATCCTTTTCCTTGACTTTTAATCATTTCTCATTTCCCGTAACCTTGTATTAAGTCAATTTTCATTCTTTATGTGGGTTTAGGTTCAAGATGTTTTCCAATACATTTATTTTAGTATTTTAAGTGAATTTATGATTAAATATTAGAAAAATAACATGTTCCTACTTAACCTTGAAAGTTTGGTGAGTTTGGTGATGTTTACAGGTATATTTGGAGTTTCCAATGATGCTTATTTTTACCACCTAGCTCCAAATTCGAATTTCCTCTCCAACCATTGAAGATTTGATGAGGATTTGGAATGTCCATTCAAGTATCTTGGATAGAGAATAATAATGAAATTTTGGATGAGATTAGTTATCAAATATTTCAAAGATTTTGGAGATATTGTTGATTTTCTAAATACTAGCAAATGGTTGTAACCACATGAGAGAAAAGTGGATCTGAATTTATTAGTTCTTTATCTTATTCTCATACCAAATTATGTATAAATAATAGTTCCTTCTCCATTCCAAAGGGAGGACTCTTGGAGCATATGTCCAATAGGTGATGGAGTGAATAAAACATCTTAATAATTTCTTCCATATGGATTGTAAGTTTATAGTATCTTTGTGTTTTATGATTTGATATAGTTTATGATGTTGTAGAGTAGTTTGCTACCTTGTTCTTGAGATAATTGAGCTCACTCCAAATGGATCATGGTAGTATTTTCCTTTATGCAAGTGTGGTATGTTTCATGTTTGTATTTTATTAAATTTATTTTTTTAATATTCATTCATTGGAGTCTCTATATACCAAACGGAGCGATGTTGTAAAAAAGTTCAATTTGAACACAAACTGATTTACAACCATGATGGATATAGAATAAGAAATATTCAATGATGCATGAAGTGTGGTTTATTTCATTTCTACATTGGATTTCATTATCTTCATTAAACTTGCTTTCAATTTATGTTGTGTGGATCATTTCAAAGGTTAGATATTCCACTAAAGGCCATAGTTCATAAGTGAAATTCCTCTTTTGAATCCCTTGAATGCCTGACCATTAGAGTACGTGAAAGATTGGTATTGGTTCCCTTGGAGAAGCCTTGATACTATTGGCTCGGTTCAGAGAGACACCCCAATGATCATCTCATAGATGTCCTTTCTCTCTTACATGTACATTGGTTTTTGGGTAGAAGCAAGATTGCTTACTAAAGGTCATGGATACGCATTGCAACTCTTCGAGGTTGCATGAACCCTTTGTTAATTCATAGTGAAAAATTGTAATCTATAGTGAAGAGGCTCTGTGTTGACACCCCAATTAGCACATATCTCCTAGATTTAAATTTTGAATTATTTTCATATGGGATAGGATAAGCTCCGATCCCACATATATTTTTATTGCATCTCTAAGTTTACGGACTCCCTGATTGATATATTTAATGTCCAGAAATTATACATATAATATGACTGACATTTTTTACGTCGTTGGAAGGGAGGTGTTGAAGGGATTAGAGCATAGGTAGTGTGTTTCTTGTTTAGTGTGTAATTTAGCTACAATTGCAGCTTGGGGAAGGAGAAGCGATAAGACACAAAGGTGCCCTTAATTTAGAATTTCTAAAAGGGTTCTAGCTAGACGCATTCACTTTAGTGAGCTTCTTCGAAGCCTTGTTGTTTCCTTTTTTTCAAATAAGTGTGTTTCATTTTATGCAAGTGAGTTTAGTTAGCATTGTATAAATTGAATTAGATATATTTCTTGATAAATCATTTCAATCTTTTCACTCGTGATGCAATAAGAACAACTCCATCCACTAATACATTAGCCAGAAAATCTACAGGGAGAAGGGATGCATATGGAGGATGATTTCAAGGAAGGATAGGAGCTTTCCAAAGGACAATCCAATGTAATTCATATAATTTGTGAGCAAAATTCTTGTCCAAATTTGCATAATAGAGTAATGGTTATTTACAAATTCATCAGCGTACCATAGTTTTTCTAAAAGATAAGTTTAAGATTTATAATATGTGTATTGGATATTTTGGGGGGGATAAACTCATAAAATCATCATAGACACACTCACCAAGAATCCCACATACCTTGACCACATTTTAGGATAAAAATGGTCAATCTTTTATTTTTGTAGCAAATTGACGTCGGAAACCTCTTAAAAACAAAGTTGGGACAGTCAAGATTTGAGGGACTAAAAATGAGAATTTTTCAAAATTATTTCCAATGGAGATATCCCTTGGAGTATAGTTGATAAACCAATTTGAATTACTCAATTTGGGTCCCAAACAAAAAAGGTATGACCAAAACATTAACTAAATGTAGAGTAGGCAACTAAGAAACATAGTTAGAAAAA
>ML787802.1:526163-536564 GCA_009831015.1 Picea engelmannii | reverse complement strand
CCTTCAGTTGAGGATCTGCCCTAGGATCATGGATGGACTAAGGATTCGAGCTCAACTTCTTTCCAAGAATGAAAAGATGCTTCCCCCATTCATCTCAACAGCTTAACAACTTCCCAGAATAGGTAGCGCTCTCTCAAAAGGGCCATCAGAGTGTTGTAGCACTCCCTAGTAGGCTTTAGGGGGCGCCATCACTCTCAAAATCTATAGCACTCCCTCAAAAGGGCCAAGGAGCGTTATAATGCTTCCTGACAGTGTATGAGGAGCGTCGGCGCTCCGAGATAGTGTAAGGGGGAGCGCTCCTCTCCAAAACTCAGTTTTTGAGGTGCTTTCAGGTGGTAAAAGGTTTGCAAGCCTGTTGACTCATTTCTCCTCTTCCAAATCAGATGTTTGAGGTGTTTCAAGTGTCTTTCTCATGTCGTTATGGGCACGACATAGGCATCATGGCAGCAAGACACTTGCGAGCAACATGTGACGCTTGCGACCTTGTGAGAAAAATGCGACACTTGCAACCTTTGTAATGACGACACTTGCGACACTATCAAAGTGAGTAATTTTGATGTGTAACAGTATGAGGTAACCAAAGGATATCTAAGCCTAATTTTTGAGGGAAGGAGAAGAAAAGAAGGTTGGAATTCAAGGAAGGATAAATTCTTTTGATGATGCTTTCTAAGGTATGTTATTTACAGGTCATCTCACCATTTTCGCAATAAATTTTTTTCTAGAATGATTAAAACCATGAAATTGCTATTCCATTAAGGAAACATATCCAAGTATCTGTGGTAAAAAAATCCATCTTGTGGGTCGTTGTATTTTTGGAGTTACACTCCGTGGAAAATAGGGTTTGTGGTTAGTCCTGAAACTAGTCAAAAATAGGTGTTTCGAGTAAAAACATCATAACTTCTTCATAAAATATCCAAATTCAGTAAGACCAAATGTGTTGGTTAGAGTACAGTCTGTAGTATGTTGTGTAATAGTTTCATATCTATTCAACAAATATTTCATGCGAGGCACGCTCTACAAGGTCGCTCTCTAGAATAAGCCAGAATTCAGCAAGGTACAAAGTTATGATCATTTCAAGTTAGGGTTGTTGACTAATCCAAAACTAGTCATGTGAGACTAAATAAAAGTTTATTGAATATGCTAGTCTCTTTTTGTAAAAGTTAATGAAGGTTTGCAGGTATGTGATCATATACACCAGGTCTATTACAGAGTTACAAATCATATTTGGATGATGAAATTGATGAGGGATTTTTGTTAAGGTACATGTTGGGTACATGGTTGAGACAAGTAGTTCATGAGGTGGCACATACATGAGGTGTATAGTTTATGATGTTGGTACATATTGATGAGTCATAGTTGATGAGTATTTGACACATGATTGGTACATACTTTGTACATGGTTGGTTGCACTTGTGTATGGTACAGGTTGATTACAGGTTGGTGCATGGTTTATGCACTTGTTTATGGTACAGGTTGATTACAGGTTGAGGTACAGGTTGTTTTATGGTTCAGGTTTATTGGTATAGGTTTACAATGATATAGCTCACAGTGATAGTGTGACAATGGTTCCATCATTCTACTTCTACTTCAAGGCGGTTGGATGAGGCAAGGACAGGTGGTTGTAGCCAAAGAACATAGAGGGTTGTAGCCTACTTCTGGTTGTAGCCAAAGAATTAGGGAGTTGGAGCTTCCCTCAAGTTGTAGCCTGAGAAACTAGGGGGTTGGAGCCTCCTTCCAGTTGCAGCTGGAAAACAAAGGAAGTTGGTGCTTCCAATGAATGTAATTCTTCAAGACATATAAGAAAAAGCATTATGTGGTTTTCTCTCGCTTCAGGTTTCCACGTAAAACACTAGTGTATTGTGTATGTGTATGATTGTTCATTTGTTCATTGATCATTATTGGATGATAATTCTACATTGATATAACACTTTGATTATTTGGTTTAAAAAGGATTATAATTTCTCTATTATTGATTCACCCCCCTCTCGGTAATCCAACAATTGGTATCAGAGCAGGTTCCTTCAGAAATCATTTTAACCACTGAAAGGTGGATCATGGAGAACAACAACTTGTATAAAAATGGAATACCATAGTTTGATGGACATGAGTATGCTTTTTGGAGCATAAGGCTGAAGACATATATACAGGCACAGGGATTTCAAGTTTGGCAATCAATCATAGATGGATACACAGCACCAAAAGTTCCACCAACAAATGACAAAGAAGTGAAACTTAGTGAGAATAATTTCAAAGACAAAAATGCACTTTTGAATGGTCTCAGTGATACAGTATTCACCAAAGTTGCACATTGTAAATACACTAAAGATATTTGGGACAAGCTTTGAAATATTTATGAAGGAGATACAAAGGTCAAAGAAACAAAGATTCAAACATACAGAGGTCAGTTCGAACAACTAAAAATGAAGGAAGATGAAAATATTGTGCCTACTTCTTACGATTCGATGAAACAGTGAATGCAATCATAAGATTAGGAGAAGAAATCAAAGAATCTGTAATTGTTCAAAAGGTACTAAGATCTCTTCCTATGAGATTCAACCCTAAGATATCAGCACTAGAAGAAAGATCGAATCTAAACTCAATAAGCATGGACGAACTGTATGGAATCTTCACAGCATATGAAATGAGAACTAAACAGGAAAATTCAAATGTTAAAGAAGCAGCCTTCAAAGAATCCAAAAGATCAAAGCAAAAGAAACAACAACAAGAAGAATATAGTAGCAACAGTGACGTCTCGGAAGATGATGAAGAAGTGGCCAACTTCGTTAAAAGACTGAACAAGGGAACCAACGGTAGGTAGAGAGATAAGCTTCCTTTAATTTGTTTTAATTTTGATGGTATTGGTCATTTTTCTAACAAATGTCCTCATAAGAAAAAGAGAAATGATGAAGGTTACTCAAAAGGCAAACACACAGATAAAGGCAAAAGAACTACAAAGAAAGTTTTCAAGAAAAGCTTATGCACCAAAGAAGACAACTCATCATCAGCTGAATATGAAGTCAGTGACAGTGAGACAGGAAGAGTTCTATTCATGGCAATAAAAGACTCTCACAAAGAAGACCCCAAAGAAGAATATGAAGAAGCTAAATAAGGATATGAAGAAGTCGAAGAAGAAATTGAAGAGGCAGAAGTTGACTATCGAGAAGAATTAATGTGTGCCATAAAAGTTATCGGAAGAGAAAAGAAGAAGAGAAAGAAACTACAAGCAGAACTAGACAAGAAAAAGGACACTCAAGAAATAGAACAAATGATCACAAAATTGAAGGTTCAAATAAAAGAATATAAAAGAATTGAAGAAGCACTCAAAGAACAGCTAGAAGAAAAGGACAAGATCATTGGAAACTTTGAAGCAGAGATTGTCACACTAAGAAAGGATATTCAAAAGAAAAATATGAAGAATAGCTCAAAAGTTCTGGATGACATTATCAGCAGTCAAGAATCTCATATTAACAAGTCCGGATTGGATACAATCAAACAAAAAATGGATCAAGCTCCAAAACAACAGAGCAAGAAATAAATCCAAAAAGCTATGCAGAAACAATCAAAGGGGATAGGAATATATACAAGGAAGATTACAGGGACACTCCTCCATCGAGAAGATTCAGATTTTAGAATCAACAATAGACAGACAGGCCTCAAGAAGAAGAATGATTCATAAGATCACCTCCTTTCAAAAGATATTCAACTCCCAAGTATCAAACTACATTTTTTGGTTTATGATATGCATGTAATAATTCTGGACATAACGTTGTGAATTGCAAAGCTAACAACAGGGACAATAAAAACTTTGAGAGTCATACACAAAGGGGTTATTCAAGAAGACCAAGTGAAACACAAAGAAGAAGTTACAATAGGTTTGAATCTTTGAGCACTAAAGTGGAATGTTACAAATGTAACAATTTTGGACACGCGCCCAAAGATTGCAGAATGACAATCCCTCCTAAAGAACCTCAATAGAATAACAACAGTGACAGACAGGAACCTCGTAAAATGACATGGATAAGAAATCAAGATCAATATAGCAGTGAAGAATGCACAGTCTCTCTATAAGATAAGCAGAAGAAACACGATTGGTATGTTGACAGTGGGTGTTCAAAACACATGACAGGTGATAGAGACAAATTTCTTATATTACGAACGGAAAGAAATGGATCAGTCTCCTTCAGAAATGATAATTCATCCAAAATCATTGGATAAGGCACAGTCCGAATTGGGAACAAGAATGAAAAGGAACAAAATGTTCTACTGGTAGAAGATATGAAACATAATCTTCTAAGTGTGAGTCAAATGTGTGACCAAGGTCATAAAGTTACTTTCGATTCACAAAAGTGTGAGATAAGAAGAGAAGGTTCAGGGAAATTGGTCGGCACAGCTGCAAGAACTTCAAACAGCATATATGTATTAAGTGAAATTGGAAATGAAAAGTGTTGTCTAGGAAAGGAAGATGAAATTTGGCTATGGCACAGAAGAATGGGTCACATGCATTTTGATAACCTTGTCAAAGTCAGCAAAAGAGAAGTAGTCAGAGAAATTCCCCAGATCACAAAACCAACCAACACTTTATGCAAGCATTGTTAACAAGGAAAGAAAACGAAGACCAAGTTCAAATCAAACAAATATTCAACAAGACCACTGGAAATTGTGCATACTGATCTAGTTGGACCAACTACAACAAAGGGCTTAAAAGGTGAGAGATATTTTATGTTATTAGTTTATGATTATACAAGAATGACTGCAATTTGTTTCCTCAAGAACAAGTCAGAAGCTTTTGAAAAACTTCAAGATCTACAAGGAAATGGTTGAAAATGAGATGTATTCAAGAATCAAATGCTTGAGATCTAATAATGGAGGAGAGTGTTGAGTACATTTTTATGCTTCCTTTTCACTCTATAAACTATACTTTTGCCTCCAAAACCATCCATTTTGCCTCCATTTCATTCCATATTTTCCATAAAAACAGCTTATGCAAGGTACATGTATCATTCTTTAGCTTAAGAATTGAGTTTTCGAATTTTTGGCATTAAAATTGAAAATTTATCAGAAATTACAGGATTTGACTAAATCTCATAATTGCTCCTAGGTTCGTGTACTTGCAGGATAGTTGGGCGAAATTTGAGACTTGGGTTGTGATCCTTGATGTACAAGTATGGATGATTAGCTATCAGCTTCGAGATCTGAGCCTTCCAGGTGTCTGGTCAACATTGGTCAAACAGGGCCACTTCAGTAGAAAAAACCTTGTTTTAGCCTAAAATCATGGACAGTTTTAGATTTTCTTGGGATTTGTTCATCTTTTATGGATCTAAAGGGGGTATTCGACCTTCCTAGCATATATTATGGATCTAATCATGATCTTTAGGAGATTTATTAGCATTATTAGTTTCAAAACTCTTGTATAAATACTCTAAGGCATAGACTAGTATGACACCCTTGGATGTGAATGAAGAAACTTTGGAATTTGCAATCTTGAGATCAGTTCTGCATTTTGTTCTTGATAATATTTATGATATGATGATGTGAATGTTTCTGGAAGCTCCTTCTTAGTTGAGACAACTCAAGTGTACAAGTGAAGCATTGGAGGGCCGCCTTTGCCAAACTAGTACACTCTTCCTTTATGTTCTTTTCAAGTAATCTTCGATACGTGTTTTAGATCAGATCTTGTTGTAGATGAGTTTATTTTTTGTTGTAGTTAGATGAATTCCATAGTTAAGTAATATGCTTAATATTTATAAGCCTTACTCATGTTGTGAATGATTTCTTGAATAAGAATTCAATCTGTGGTTCGCTTTCAAGAAGTAGGATAATCATGAATGCTTTTTGAGTTATTTACGCTTTCAGTGCTTTTGATTTAATAATAATTGGTGATAATTTCTAATGAATGAAAGAAGACAATGAGTGCATCTCTTGAATAAGAGTTTTGTCTTTCTAGCATTGATAAGCCTTAGAACTAGTTCGAATATCTTTTTGAATACTTATTGTTAATACTCTTTAGGAAAACATTTGTTGATTACTGTTATGAGATCTATGAATAGGACTTCTGAACAGAAGCTTAGTATCTCTTCTATATTCAGCTCTTAGAATAGGTTTTGGTTTATTCCCATTAAAAAATAAAAGTTATCTCAAAATCCATACATTTTGGATGTGCCTCTAAGTCTTACAAACACTGGATTGACAATCATTTGCACTCTAATTTACATCAGTAGATTGGAGCCTAACATTTTGGCGCCATTGTCGGGGAGGCACATTTAGAGATAGGATTTATATAACAAATAAAAAAACATAGAATAGAATTAATTTTAAGTTATGTTTCTTTATGTCTAAACTTAGGGATGATAAAGGCAGATTTTTAAAACAAAACCCCCCAAAAACTAATCAACCATCTGTAGGAGCAGGAACATCTACAACTAAAAAATATGAATCCACCACACCAATTGCTAGAAAAATCACTTTGGAAGAATTAGAAGAAAAACAACGTTCAGGACAAAGGTTAACTCTCATAGAAAGACAAGTTCTATTGGCTCATGAGGTAAAGAAGAAACAATCACAATCAGAAATATCTTATGTAGGAAAGAAAAAAGAATAGCAAACTATTTTTGAACAAATAGGACAACCTCTTTTTCCAACAGAAATATCTGACTGTACAACAGAAAACTTCTTTGCAATGTCAGAAACTGATAGACAAGAAAGGGAGAGAATGGAAAGGGAATTAGAAAGGAAAAGAAATGAAAAAAGAAGAACGAGAGGATAGAGAATCACATCGAGAAGAAACACGAGGAGGAGGAAATGATGAAGAGGAGGAAGAAGAACATACTACATTTGCATTTCCTATCATTGATACACCAACTCTCTTAGGAGATGACGTAAAAATGAAGAATATTCCTCCCTATGTTCTTCCAAATTTCTTTGGTTTGTCTACTGAAGACCCTGATGCTTTCATGTTTGAATTTGACATTGTTTGTCGAACATATGGATATACCAATGATGCTCAAAAAATTCGTTTATTTCCTGCAACTTTGAAAGGATATGCATTAAAATGGTTCATGGGGTTGGGAGAAGCAACCATAGTATACTGGGATGACATGAAAAAGAAATTTCTAGCTAAGTATCAGCCCTATTGTAAGTCCAAAGACTCTAAAGAAGATATCTTTAAAATGTCTCAAAGTGAAGATGAAAGCTTAGAGGAATATCTAGAAAAAAATATCTATAATATGCACAAATCTAAGCAATCTAATCTTCCTTTGGATGTCATCTGTACTATCTTTTTGAAGGGGATTTCAGATGAAAATTTGGATGCTCTTAATTTAATGGGGGTAGGGGATATTTCTCACCTACCTTTCCCAAAAATTGTTGAATTATGTAAGAAATACTCAAGGGGAAAAGCTAAAAGAGCACAAGGACAAAGAGATATTGTGACAAAGGCAACTAAATCAATTTCAAATGGTGTTACTAAATCAGAATTAGGAAATCTATTTGAGAAATTTAAAACTGATATCATGAACACATTTGGTTCACAAATTGACACATTGAAAGCTAAGAAGAATAAAGAGGAACAAGATCAAGTATTATCCATCTTTTGTCATAAATGTAGAAAAAAACATGCATTGAAAGATTGTCCTTTAGACAAAATGCAGGTATGTGGATTGTGTACAGATAACCATGCCACTGATGATTGTCCAAAATTAAAAGAATTGCAAGCTACTCACATAGAAGAAGGACAAGGAATGGAATCTCTTTATTACTTAGCACCAAGAAAGCCTTGGTAGCCACGTTTCATAGGTATGTTTCAAAAATTTGCTCCTCAATTCTCTCAACAATTTCCTCAGAATTTTCAAAATCCTATTCAAAATTCATGGAATGCACCCATGCCTTGGCAAACTTGGCCTCCTCAGCAGAACCAAAACCAACCTCCTCAAGGTTGGCGAGGGTATTCTCAAGGAAATCAGCCATACCAACAGCCATACCAACAACCATATCAACATCCATACCAACAGCCATATCAACAGCCATACCAACAACCATACCAACCTTTTCCTTATCAACAATTCTAGCAGAATCAACCACAAAATTCATATTCTCAGTTATCACAACCTGCACCACAACTAACCCAACCACAACAAATCCAGCTTCCATCTAACCAACCTCCACCTAGACCAACTCAACTACCATCCCAACCAATCTCCAATCCTAATAATAAACTGGAAAAACCCATGTATAACATTGATGAAGGAACATCATACTCAATCCTTCCTCTTCAAAATATCCACTTAAGGTCTGGGAAAGTTTTACCAAAGGATTCTCCTATTATCATAGAAGAACAAATTGAAAAAGAGGAGATTCCTAGCACAGAAAAGCTACCAATAGACAATCAAATCCAGAAGAGTAAAACATTAAATACCCAAACACCTCCTTTTCCAGAAAGGTTGGTTAAAGAGAAATTACCAATCTCTCTTCCTGAGTTTGATGTCTTAGATGAATTAAAAAATGTCTATGTGAAAATTCCCTTATTGCAAACTATCAAGGATATCCCAATCTATACAAAAGAAATTAAAGAATTATGTTCAAAGAAAATTAACAAAATAAGGAAAGATCCACCAACAGTTCATGTAATTGGAAATCTAGCAGGCCTAATGTCAAATACCATTTCAATTGAAAAATATGTTGACCTAGGAATTCCAATGGTAACAATAACAATCAACAATTTTTCAATCTCTAAAACATTAATTGACTTAGGAGCAACTATTAATGTGACGACATTAGAGAGAATGAGATATTTGAATCTACAAAATCTTCGACCAACCACTACGGTCCTAGAATTAGCCGATAGATCTAAAGTAGTTCCTGAAGGTATACTTGAAGATATCATAGTTTCTTTGGATTCTTGGGAGTATCCAGTTGATTTCCTAGTCCTTCAACCAAAATCTAATCTAGGAGGCCATCCATTGATCCTTGGAATACATTGGTTGGCCACAGTTGATGCTTTCATTGGTTGTAGAACAGGGAATATGATTATCTCACATGGAACTGAAAGGAAACAGATCACACTTTATCCTCTTGCTCAAAAACCTTCTGTAATAGATCAATTACCTTGGCTTGATGAAACAAAGCAACAACGGGAAGAAGTAATTCAACCTATCTTAAGTATTAATCAAGCCTTTGATTTTAGGGAGGAAAATAATGAAGATCTATTAGACTATTTCATTTTTGAACCAGATATCTCGGAAGAATTAAGAGACACAAAATACATTGTTGCAGATGAGATCTTAGGACAAACCTTTCAATAAACTTGCACAATTCATTCTTTAGAGTCATCATTTAATAACATTTTTCCAGTTATCTCTATGGAAAATACTCAAAGCAAGATAATTGAAATTAGTCCTGGGAAATATTTGAATATTGGCACAAAATTTGAACCATCTCAGGAAGAACAATTGATTGCACTATTGAAGAAATATCATAAAGCATTTGCTTGGGAATATACTGATATGCAGGGGATTCATCATGAAACATGCACTCATCATATCTACATAGATGATAACATAAGACCTCTCATACAACCACAACGAAGAATGAATCCAATATTGAAAGAGGTAGTCAAAGAAGAATTACAAAAAATATTAAAGGTGGGATTCATCTACCCTATCTCTGACAGTCAATGGGTTTCTCCATTAGTTGTTGTACCTAAGAAAAATGGGAAATGGAGAATTTGTGTAGACTATAGAGAATTGAACAAAGAAACACTTAGAGATCATTTTCCAATACCATTCATAGATCAAGTCTTAGATTCACTAGCTGGAAAAAACTATTTTTCCTTCCTAGATGGATTTAGTGGCTATAACCAAATCAATATAGAATTAGAGGATCAGGACAAAACTACTTTTACATGCACTTGGGGTACATATGCTTATAAAGTATTACCTTTTGGTTTATGTAATTCTCCAACTACTTTTCAAAGAGCAGTCCTGGCCATTTTTGTTGATTTAGTACATGAATGCGTAGAGGTATACATGGATGATTTCTCTGTGCATGGTGATTCTTTTGATAAATCCTTGAAAATTTTGGAAAAAATTCTAATAAGATGCATAGAAACAAATTTGTCTCTTAGCAATGAAAAATGTTTTATGATGTTAATTGAAGGAGTAGTATTGGGTCATCATATTTCATCATCAAGAATTAGAGTGGATCCTGCAAAAATACAAATCATTGTAAATCTACCGGAACCAATCAACCAAAAGGAAGTGAGACATTTTCTTGGATATGCAGGCTATTACCGAAGATTCATTGAAAATTTTAGTAAAATAGCTTTTCCATTATTCAAATTACTTGCAAAAGATATACATTTTCATTGGAATACTAATTGTCAAAATGCCTTTCAGAAGCTCAAAGACA
>ML787802.1:506549-526113 GCA_009831015.1 Picea engelmannii | reverse complement strand
TCACATCTCTACAGATGCATTAGATACTGCAATAGGGGCATCATTGGGTCAAAAGGAAAATCTTATGACTTATGCTATTTACTTCATTAGCAAAAATTTAACCCCTGCAGAGTTGAATTACACAGTCACGGAAAAAGAAATGTTGGCAGTAGTACATGTTGTGACTAAATTTCGTCATTACATCACGGGTTATGAAGTCTTTATCCATACAGATCATTCTGCCATAAAATATCTCATGAACAAACCTATTACTAATGGTAGGATAACAAGATGGTTTTTATTGATGCAGGAATTCAACATCACAGTCTTGAATAGACCTGGAAAGGAAAATCAGGTGGTTGATTTCTTATCTCGATTAAAAACCTATGGTGATATTGTTCCTGTCTCAGATAATTTTCCTGATGAGCACCTATTTGCAATTTCAGTTATAACCCCATGGTATGCTGATATAGCCAACTATTTATCATCAGGGATGTTACCTCCTTCTCTCACATCCAAAGAAAACAAAAAGATAATTAAACAAAGTGCTAGATACACATGGATTGATGGAGATCTCTTTTATACAGGATATGACCTCATAATTAGATGTGTAAGACAAGATCAGATTTTAGAAATATTAAAATCTTTCCATGATGAACCTTGTGGTGGTCATTTTGCAGATAAGAGGACAGCATACAAAATACTCAATTTGGGGTATTATTGGCCATCCATCTTCAAAGATTCCAAGAAATATGTTCGAAGTTATGATAGCTGCCAAAGGATGGGAAAGCCACTTCCAACCAATGAGATGCCCCTCAAACCACAAGTTCACATTGAGCCATTTGAAAAATGGTCTCTTGATTTCATTGATCCAATAAATCCACCATCAAAAGGGAAGCAGTACATCTTTGTATGTACTGATTATGTTACAAAGTGGGTGGAAGCCAAAGCATTAGTGAGAGCCACAGAACAGTCAGTGGACAACTTCCTCTTTGAAGAAATATTTGTCATATTTGGAGTACCCCGGGAGATTGTAACAGACCAAGGAGCACAGTTTACTTCTAAGATGGTGAAAGACTTAGCAAGCAAATATCAGATCAAGCATTGGAGATCTACACCCTATCATCCACAAGAAAATGGACAGGTGGAATCTACTAACAAAACTTTAGAAGCAATCATGACCAAGACAGTCCAAATACATAGAAAAGATTGGTCAGACAAGCTTCAAGAAGCATTATGGGCATACAGAACCACCTAGAAAAACAGTATTGGGTTCACTCCTTATCAGCTGGTCTATGGTAAGCAAGTTTTGTTACCTATAGAATTTCAACTTCATACTTTTAAACTAGTAGTTGATTTAGGAATAGATCTTTCCGAAGCACAAAAAGAGAGGATCATGCAATTAAATCAATTGGATGAGATGAGACAGGAAGCAGTTGAACACAACATTTTGATACAACAACAAAGGGCACATTGGCATGATAAGTACATCAAGAAGAAACAATTTAAAATAGGAGATTGGGCTTTGTTGTTTGATTCAAAATTTAAAGATTTCAAAGCTAAATTTACAACTCATTGGCTTGGTCCATATGAGATTGTAGAGGTATATGACAATGGCTCAGTCAAACTACAAACAATAGATGATGAGGCAAGCTCATTCATAGTCAATGGACATAGGCTAAAGCTCTACAATAAGCCTGTAAACAAGGAAGACTTTCTACAGCAGATATCTCAACAGAATGAGATGGAAGTGTTGGACAGACAGAATCATGTGTCTCCTTCACATTCTCCTTAAAATATATATATATATATATATATATATATATAAAAGAACAAAAAAAAGAAAAAAAAAAGGGAGTTTAGTTGTGAAAATCCAGGAAACTGGCACAATATAAACTCGAATTTTCATTGGAAAACCAAGTAAAATTGGCTAGTCAAAATTCTCCAAAAATATTTTCATTATTACCTTCTAGTTTCATTTTACAGCTTCAAAAGTTTTACAAATTTATATCTGCAAGACTTGAGGACAAGTCAATAAATAAGGATGAGGGGGATAAGGTATACATTTTTTTAAATTCTTTGAAAACCTTTCAAGCCTTCTATAGATGACAGCATGCATTTCAAAAAGGAACTTCATCCAGCAAAGGGACCTGAAAAAATATCAACTTCATTCAGCAGAGGGACCTGAGAAAAGTATTAATTTCATTCAGCAAAGGGACCTGAGAATAATATCAACTTCATTCAACAGAGGGACTTGAGAAGAATACTAAGCAAAAGAAATACAAGAGGAAATTTATCAAAATTGAAGACTTACAGCAACATTCCAGCCAGCTTCAACCAGGCAAACATGATGAGCAAACAAGTTAGTATACATTTTCCTTTTTAATGCTTTAAAATTTTGGAAAATTCTTCATAAGCTAAAGCAATGATAAATATCATATCTTTCCCTTCCCCTACATCATCTTTTCATCACTCCATTTTCATATACCCTCAAAAGCATAAAAAATGGTACTCAAAGGAACCAATTTTGGTCTCCAAGGGAGTTATAAGGAAAGGATCAGGTTTTAAATTCAAACACATTGTTTTGAGCTGTAAACGCTCTGTTTTATGAAGATATAAGTTGCATATACATAGACTGAATTGTTGTTTGCATAAATGAAAGGTTGTTTGCATACACATTAAGGAAAGGGGTCATAAGAAGAAGGTTTTCAACATGACAAAGGGGATGGTCACTCAAAGAAAACAAATTAAGGGAGTTATAAGTCAAATAAAAACATTTTCTTAAAATAAAAAAACAATTTCCTATGATGATTACAAGGGAAGAGTGGAATATCATAAAGTTTAATGAAAGAATAAGAAGCACCTTCAGCTATGATTGATCAACCTAAAGTTTCCCTCACAACGTTTTTTTTCCCTCTTCCTAAAAAGTATTGCGGCTTAAACTCTTTTCATGTGTTGTGTCTCAGTTGGACTCTCCCCAGACTCGAACCATCGATGCACTCATGTGTATACTTACCTCCATTTCAAATGCTTTCTCTGTTTCAAACACTCCAACACCATACGAAATTCAGAATCCCCCTAATTCCGTTCCTTCCTTTGCTTACCCAGCCCGAAATTTCTGTTAGACAGTTGAAAATCAAATTGTATGTTGACAATTTCACTGTCAACATACAATATTCTCGCCCTGTAGAAAAAAACGTGGCAAGTGGAGCGGAATGCATGGAGAGTGAAGGCAAGAGAACGTGTTCAAGAAGGAGTCGGCCAGTGAAAGGTAAGTTCGAATTCAAATAATTGTTAAAGCTAAGTGCAAAATTCGACTTCTTGAGGTACATTTTGAGAACAGAAACAGTTCATTTCTAGAAGAGGTTGATTGTAAGAAGAAAAACTGAGTTGGGTTTCAACAAGAAGCCTGAGAGTTTTTATCGAATTACCAGGTATGCCCTTGCATCAAAATTTTATGATTGAAGAACAGAGAGCAGTTTAGAAATTTGAAAAATATGAGATTTTCTTTGTTTTTGAACAAAAAAATCTTATTGAAGACCATTCACAGAATTAAATCCAAACAGAGTCTGCAAGTTTAAAAATCTTGGTCGAATAATATGCAGGGTTGAAACTTTTGACAAGAATAGACCTCCTTTTTATAAACAGTGAAAATATTTTAGGGTCTTGCTCTTAAAAATTGAAAGAATGGTGTCTAGGTATGAACCGGAGAAGCTTGATACATCAGAAATTCATAAGGATTGTATACAAATTCTTGAGCAAAAACATTGGATATCTTTCTTTGAGAAGTTTGATGGATATTATGAGGAAGTTGACTTAGAATTTTCTCATTCATTTGACGGGGAAAGGGCTATTGTTGGAAACCTTACTATTAGAATCTCTGAAGATATAATTGCACATGTCACTGGACTTCCTAAAATAGGAGAAAGATATTTCAAAACTAAGCATTTTAAAGATAAATCATGGGCATCTTTTATTTCCAGATCTAGGGTGGCAGCAGTCAATTGGAAGAAGGGAATCCCAAGGAGTTGGTTGATTCATCCTTGGGATGAATTAGCCTATCTCATACAGAAGTTTATAACTTGTGAAGGAAGATTTAGCATTATCTACCTATATCACATCAAGCTGCTACAACATTTAAAAGGTGACTGTGAAATTAACATGCCCTATTTTCTACTGCAAAGCCTTTCTAGGATGGATAAGGTCGTCCAAAACAAGGGAGGAATACAGAAAAGAGTCTATATCATTGTGGCTTTATTAAAATGATCATCATATATGAACTACAGAAGAAGAACTTGACTTGGCAGCAGTTCATCATTGAAAATGGTTTTGAAACAGTAAAGGAGGAATAAAAAGAGGAGCAAATCTTGGTTGTGACCGATGATGAGGAAGAAATACAGAACCCCAAGGAAACAAGCTCAAAACAGCCTATGGGGAGGAGAAGAACAAGAAGCATGGTGAAAAGGGAGAAAGAATTTGAGGAAAAAGACAAGATTTTTACCACATATGAAAGAAAATCAAGGAAATGCCAAAAAGTTCAAAAAGGACAAATACAAGAAAGTGATGATGAAGCACAACAAGCACAGTATGCACATATTCAGACTCTGGAGGCACAATCATTGGAAAATGATGATTTTGAAGGACAAGAAACTTCCACATATGAGAAAATGAGAGAAGATGTGGAACAATTAATTAAAGATATGAAAGAAGAAACTCAAACTCCACAAACAGTAGAACAAATAGAAGAAGTGGCTGGTGGGTCCACATCAGAACTTGATAAGAAAAACAAGAAAATGAAGAAAATGAAGAGAAAAGTCAAGGAAATTGAAGTCCTGGAAAGATACATAAAAACAAAGAATGAAATGTTAAGGACTCAAAGCCATAAAACACAGGAGGAGAATGAAACCTTGAAGAAAAAGAATAAGAAGCTTCAAAAGCAAAACAAATTAATCTCCAAACAGGCCTATAAATGGTTTCAATAGAAGAAGGCATATAAAGAAAAATATCAAAGAATGAAAGCTCTTCATACAACTCAGGTTAATGTGGAGACATTATTGCAGGAAGCAGAGGTGGTAGAAGATCATTGACAAAGGTTCAAGAACATTTTGTTTTTGTGCATGAGGACATGCAAAGTCTTCCTCTTGGGGGAGATGTTGAGTACATTTGTATGCTTCCTTTTCACTCTATAAACTATACTTTTGCCTCCAAAACCATCCATTTTGCCTCCATTTCATTCCATATTTTCCATAAAATAGCTTATGCAAGGTACATTTATCATTCTTTAGCTTAAGAATTGAGCTTTCGAATTTTTGGCATTAAAATTGAAAATTTATCAGAAATTACAGGATTTGACTAAATCCCGTAATTGCTCCTAGGTTCGTGTACTTGCAGGACAGCTGGGCGAAATCTAAGACTTGGGTTCTGATCCTTGATGTACAAGGATGGATGATTAGCTATCATCTTCGAGATCTGAGCCTTCCAGGTGTCTGGTCAACGCTGGTCAAACAGGGCCACTTCAACAGAAAATACCTTGTTTTAGCCTAAAATCATGGACAGTTTTAGATTTTCTTGGGATTTGTTCATATTTTATGGATCTAAAGGGGGTATTCGACCTTCCTAGCATATATTATGGATATGATCATGATCTTTAGGAGATTTATTAGCATTATTAGTTTCAAAACTCTTGTATAAATACTCTAAGGCATAGACTAGTATGACACCCTTGGATGTGAATGAAGAAACTTTGGAATTTGCAATCTTGAGATCAGTTCTGCATTTTGTTCTTGATAATATTTATGATATGATGATGTGAATGCTGCTGGAAGCTCCTTCTTAGCTGAGACAACTCAAGTGTACAAGTGAAGCATTGGAGGGCCCCCTTTACCAAACTAGTACACTCTTCCTTTATGTTATTTTCAAGTAATCTTTGATACATGTTTTAGATCAGATCTTGTTGTAGATGAGTTTATTCTTTGTTGTAGTTAGATGAATTCCATAGTTAAGTAATATGCTTAATGTTTCTAAGCCTTACTCATGTTGGGAATGATTTCTTGAATAAGAATTCAATGTGTGGTTAGCTTTCAAGCATTAGGATAATCATGAATGTTTTTTGAGTTATTTACGCTTTCAGTTCTTTTGATTTAATAAGAATTGGTGATAATTTCTAATGAATGAAAGAAGACAATGAATGCATCTCTTGAATAAGAGTTTTGTCTTTCTAGCATTGATAATCCTTAGAACTAGTTTGAATATCTTTTTGAATACTTATTGTTAATACTCTTTAGGAAAACATTTGTTCATTACTGTTATGAGATCTATGAATAGGACTTCTGAACAGAAGCTTAGTATCTCTTCTATATTCAGCTCTTAGAATAGGTTTTGGTTTATTCCCATTAAAGAATAAAAGTTATCTCTGCATCCATACATTTTGGATGTGCCTCTAAGTCTTACAAACATCGGATTGACAATCATTTGCACTCTAATTTACATCAGTAGATTGAAGCCTAATATAGAGTTCACTTCAAATGAATTTATGGACTATTGCAACAGTCATGGAATAAAAAGGCAATTCTCAATTGCTAGAACACCTCAACATAATGGAGTTGTTGAAAGAAAGAACATGACAGTATAGGAAATGGCTTGAACATTGTTGATGGATTCCAAATTGATAGATATATTTTGGACACAGGCAGTGCATACAGCAATTCACATTCAAAACAGAGTAATGCTCAGAAACAACACTGATAAAACTCCCTACAAGCTATGGAAAGGAAGACCGGCAAATGTGAAGCACTTCAAAGTTTTTGGAAGAAAATGCTACATCAAAAGAGAAGGTGGCAGAATGGGAAATTTTGACTCTCGTGTGGACAAAGGAGTACTTGTTGGTTACTCAAGTACAAGGAAAGCATACAAGTGTTACAATCTAAGATTGAACAAAGTTGTGGAAAGCATCAACGTAACAATTGATGAAACAGGAAAACCAGAAGCAACGGAAGAAGAAAATAAATCAATGGAACAACTTTTCGAAGAAGAAGAAGAAGAGGAAGTAGAAGAGGAAGATGAAGAGAATCCGACAGAAACATAAGAGAAAGTTCAGCAAGTATCTCCAAAGATGCCTAGAAGATGAGTACAGAAGAATCATCCTTCAAATCAGATTATTGGAAACAAAGATGCAGGAGTTGAGACTAGAAGAAAAATCTGTTCACCAGAACAAACACACCTAGAACTCTTATCTGCAATTGAACCAAACTGTTTTGAAGAAGCCAACAAGGATTAATTTTGGATAAGGCCATGAATGAAGAATTGGATCAAATAGATAAAAATGACACTTGGGAACTGGTTCCAAGACCAAAGAATAAGAATGTGACCGGCACAAAGTGGGTCTTCGGGAATAAATTGAATGAAGATGGACAGGTTACAAGGAACAAAGCTAGATTGGTATGTAAAGGATATGCACAGATTGAAGGAATCGACTTTGAAGAGACATTTGCCCCAGTTGCTAGAATGGAAGCAATCTATTTGCTTTTAGCTTATGCATGCTCCAAAAATATTAAAGTGTATCATATGGACGTAAAATCAGCTTTTATGAATGGGAAACTTGAAGAAGAAGTCTACATTGAACAACCAAAAGCATTTCAGTTGTCAGAGAACGCAAATTATGTGTGTAAATTAAAGAAGGCCTTGTATGGTTTAAAACAGGCTCCTAGAGCATGGTACTCTAGACTGGATAAGTATCTACAGCAGGCAGGGTTTAGAAAAGGAAGTGCAGACAGCAACCTCTACATCAAGGTAAGTCAAGGTAATATTTTATTAGTTGAAGTTTGTGTTGATGATATTATTTTTGGTAGTGATGATGACAGGTTAAGCTAAAAATTTGCAAAAGATATGCAGAATGAATTTCAAATGTCGTTACTTGGAGAACTATCTTTCTTTCTGGGACTTCAGATACGTCAAAGCAACCAAGGAAATTTTATTTCTCAAACCAAGTATATAAGAGAAATGCTAAATAGGTTTGGAATGGAAGATTGCAAACCAGTTATCACTCCCATGCAAACCAGTTGCAAGTTGAGAAAAAATGATGATTTGAAGTCTACATATCAGAGGCAATGCAGGTCAGTGATTGGCAGCCTACTATATGTGACATCATCCAAACCAGATGTAATGCAGGCAGTTGGAAAGGTGGCACAATTTCAAGCAGCACCAAAGAAATCACATGTATTAGAAGTGAAGAGGATTTCCAGATATCTCAAAGGAACAAAAGAGTTTGGATTATGGTATTCAAAAGGAAAGGATCTATCACTTATTGCCTACACAGATGTAGATTGGGCAGTTTGTATTGATGACCGACGAAGCACCAGTGGAGCAACGTTCTACTTGGGTGAGTGCCTAATATCATGGTTAAGCAAGAAACAATCATCAGTATCTTTATCTACAGCCGAGGCAAAGTATATTGCAGGAGTATCATGTTGTACACCGGTTCTTTGGATGAAACAAACTCTAACAGATATACAGGTTGAGTATGATGAGCCCATTCCAATATATTGTGGTAATAAAAGTGCCATCAGTATCTCAAAGAACCCCGTAATGCACTCCAAGATGAAGCACATTCCAGTCAAGTATCACTTTCTACGGGAGCAGGTTGCAGAAAAGAACATCAGAGTTGAGTATGTGGGCACAAAAGAACAAGTGGAAGACATCTTTACAAAACCACTTCCACGGGAAGCCTTTGAGTATCTTCACCAGAGACTCGGAGTTATTTCTACTCCAAAATGAATGCTTTTGAATTCTTATCTTATATGTCTTATATGTACACGAGGAAGCACCATACAAGGATAGTTCAGTCAGGGGGAGCAGCCCTGGATGGAAAGATACCTTTGTCATTGATGACAAAGGGGGAGAGATTTATCAGATGCAAAGGACAGAGGCATGATTCCAGGGGGAGAAATGGTCACAGAGATGCAGAGGATGGAGGCATGGTTACAGGGGGAGCATGAGTGATATGAATTCAATATTTCATTAGAGTGTTACCATCAATGCCAAAGGGGGAGATTGTTGATTAAGGTTGGTTGTCATTGATGTCAACCCTTGAAGAAAGCCCGGTAGCACAAAGGTTTGGGTAATGGACCCAAGTTTGTTTGATGTAAATATGAATCATTATTGTCTTTTCATGGTTTATAAGAAGTACAAATGGATGAACTCCAAAGTGGTCCCCTTATGGTGAAATTCCTCACGGGAAGACACATTGTGGATTGAGTTATCCTAGAAGTATGGTTAGAGAACCCATGCTTATTTGTGGAATAATGAGATGAAGGTCAATAAATTTGTTAGTGAAAATAGCATAGATGGATAGTTCTTTCCATGCCATTTCTGGTGGTATGTGGAACATCACATAACTCCTCATGATTTGAGAGTTATGGCCTTATGAAGTTGGAGGACCCTCTTATGTCATCTAGAAGCCCCAAAAGGTCAAAGTAGTCAAAGTGGTTTAAGAGATTTTAGAAGTTAAATAATAAAGTGAGTGATGAGTGTACTATAATTCAAAGTGAATACAAAATAAATTATTTAAATTATAAATTTAATGGATAAATTAGAAGTGGGTTAACCCTAAAATAATGAAAGTGGGCAAAGTGACGTAGAAGATGTTTTTAAGGAAGCTACTTGGAGAGTATAAATAAGAGGCAAGGCTCTCTCATTTTAATCACACTTGAGCATATTGAATACCTATAGGTGTTTGAGGTAACCAAAGGATATCTAAGCCAAATTTCTGAGGGAAGGTGAAGAAAATAAGGTCGGAATTCAAGGAAGGATATATTCTTTTGATGATGCTTTCTAAGGTATGTTATTTACAGGTCATCTCACCATTTTCTCAATAAAAAAAATTCTAGAATGATTTAGACTGTGAAATTGCTATGCCATTTAGGAAACACATCCAAGTATTTGTGGTAAAAAATTCATCTTGTGGCTTGTTATATTTTTGGAGTTACACTCTGTGGAATATAGGGTTTGTGGCTAGTCCTGAAACTAGTCAAAAACAGGTGTTTTGGGTAAAAACGTCATAACTTATTCATAACAGATCCAAATTTAGTAAGACAGAATGTGTTGGTTATAGTACATTCTTTAGTATGTTTTTTAATAGTCTCATATCAATTCAAAAAATATTCCATGTGGGGCACACTCTAGAAGGTCTCTCTCTAGAATAAGCCAGAATTCAGCAAGGTACAAAGTTATGATCATTTCAAGTTAGGGTTGTTGACTAATCAAAAACTAGTCATGTGAGACTAAAGAAAAGTTTGATGAAGATTCTAGTCTCTTGTTGTCAAAGTTAATGAAGGTTTGCAGGTATGTGATCATATACATCGGGTCTATTACAGAGTTACAAATCATATTTGGATGATGAAATTGATGAGGGCTTTTGGTTAAGGTACATGTTGGGTACATGGTTGAGACAAGTAGTTCATGAGGTGGCACATACATGAGGTGTATAGTTGATGATGTTGGTACATATTGATGAGTCATAGTTGATGAGTAGTTGACACATGATTGGTACATACTTCGTACATGGTTGGTTACAAGTTGTTTGGTATAGGTTGGTGCATGGTTGATGCACTTGTTTATGGTATAGGTTGATTACAGATTGAGGTACAGGTTGATGTATGGTTTGGGTTTATTGGTATAGGTTTACAATGATATATCTCATAGTGATAGTGTGACAGTGGTTCCATCATTCTACTTCTACTTCAGGGCGATTGGACAGGGCAAGGACGGGTGGTTGTAGCCACCTTCCAGTTGTAGTCGGAGAACATAGGGGGTTGTAGCCTTCTTCTGGTTGTAGCTAGAGAATTGGGGAGTTGGAGCTTCCCTCAGGTTGTAGCTTGAGAAACTAGGGAGATGGAGCCTGCTTCCAGTTGCAGTTGGAAAACAAAGGAAGTTGGTGCTTCCAATGAATGTAATTCTTCAAGACATATAATAAAAAGCATTATGTAGTTTTCTCCCACTTTGGGTTTCCACGTAAAACACTGGTGTACTGTGTGTGTATGATTGCTCATTATTGGATGATAATTCTACATTGATATAACACTTGGATTATTTGNCCCACACTTAGTGATCCAACAAGAACTTGGATGTACTCCTCAAGTATTTGGGAGGTCTCCACAATCATTTAAGGAGGAAAATGATTCCCTTTAAACCTACAAACATTGATCAGACATGTGTGCAAGCATATTATCTAAAGAATATCAATAAGAAGATAGGAAAACCAAGTGGTTCCAAGTAGAAATACCACCAAGATGCTTACAAGGAGGGAAATAAGGAGTGGAAAGGAAAGGATAAGAAGACCGCAAACACTACACATCATTGCAAGTATCCAAAAAACCACTAATATCAATCATCATATCGAGGATAAGTGTTGAAAGCTACATCTAGAGTTGAATCTAGAGAACTACAAGAAGGAGTCGAAGAAGAAGAACATTATAGCCATGGAATCAAGCAACCAGGTAGAGGATAGCCTAGATGTAGATGAAAATATTGTCTACAATACAATGTAGAAGGAGGTAAACTTGAGTATCCTGCATCCCAAATAAGAGAACGAGATGACTAAACTATTCCATATCAATATCTAGATCAAGAATACAAAGGTAGATGCTCTATTTGATCCTGGTTTACAAGCCAACCTCATATCAAAGGTTTTGGTAAGAAAGATTGGCTTGGAAGTTCATGACAATCCTCACCCATACCCATTGGGATGGGTAAATAAGGACGCAGAACTCAAGGTCACTAAGTAGTGTAAGATCAAATTTGCTATAAGTGAAACTATATTAATGAAGTGGAGGTAGGTATAGTGCCACTTCATGCATGTGGTGTAGTGTTTGGAAGCCCCCACATGTACATGAGGGATGGAAAATTCATGAGGATAACAAACCAATATTTCTTAATCAAGGATGGGATGTCCTTCATCATTAATGTGCACAAAGGTAAATCTAAGATCTCTCTTGTAAGTGTTAACTAAGCCAAGAAATTGATCAATTCCAGTAGGAAGTTTGTAATGACCTTCTTAAGAGATAATGAACAAGGAGAATAATTGGTAAAGGTAAAGGCATATCTAGAGGGATATACTAAAAAGAAGAAACCAGTTAGAGGAGTTTTGCAAGCATGCATAGAAGTGTTCTAATATCCTAAAGGGTTACCACCTTAGAGGAAAGAGGAGCATGAGATATGGTTGTTGTCTGACTTCCAATTATCAAACATCAAACTCTATATACAAGCCATCCTAAAAGCAGATGAAGTTTATAGAACCCTTTTTAGTTGTTTCTACACTACTCCATGTCATACTAGCTAGTGGCAAGAGTTTCCAATGGGGAAAGAATCAACAAAAGGATTTTGAAGAGTTGAAACGAAAGATTAGTCAAGCATCGGTTCTTGCATTGCACAATTTTCAAAATCCCTTCAAAGTGGAGATGGATCCAAGTGGATATGCTATGGGAGTGGTCTTGATGCAAGTAGCTAAGCCAATATGGTATTCTCAAAATGTTCCATGGAAGAGTCTCGAGCTACCCTACATATGACAATGAACTCTAAGCTCTAGTTCAAGTTGTTAAGAGATGGAAGCACTATTTGATGGGAAAGGAGACTGCATCCACACCAATCACCATTCACTACAATATTTACAAGCCCAAAGTAAGATTCAACAAACCAAACACTACAATTAGATGGGTTTTATAGCAATTTCATCTTATCGTCAAATATAAGAAGGGAAATACTAATAAGTTGGAAGACAAGCTTTCAAGGCCACCAACATCCAAGATGACAACTTTGGGTACTCTTGTGCACATGGATCCTTTCACACATGATGCATACAAAGAGGCAAACATATAAGATGAGGAGTTCAAGGAGGCATTTCAAAAACCACAAGGCCATGTTCATGTAGAAGAAGGTGACAGGAAGGCTGACTATCATCGAGTCCAATATGGGTTGCTATACAAGTTGGACAAGATTTATGTTCCTAAGCGAGAAACATTGTAACTTATCAAAGAGGCCCACACCTCCAAAGTTGCAGGTAAATTCAATGTTGGGAAGATAATTTCCAACTTACAGAGGTATGTGTATTAACCCATAATATAAGAATATGTACCTCGGTTTATTAGATGATGCATACCCTATTGTACCAGTTAACCCAATAATAGGAAGCAAGGTTTATGACATCCCTTACATGTACCTACTAAACCATGGGAGAGCATATCCATGGACTTCATCAGTGGTTTTCTAGGAACCAAAAAGGGACGTGAATATTTATTTATGATAGTTGATAGGTTTAGTAAGATGTGCATTCTCGTTCCTTCTAAAAATACCATCAAGGGACAAGACACAACAAACATGTTCTTTGAAAAAGTTTGGGTTCATTTTGGGATACCAAGGAGCATCATTTCAAATAAATATACCATATTTCTTAGTTCTTTTTGAACTACACTTTGGGAGAATATGGACACCAAGTTGAAGAGAACTACTACTTTCCATCCATAGACAAATGGGTAGACAATAGTAATGAACATGATATTGGTTTAGATTTTGAGGTGTCACAATTAGAAGAATCCAAAGACTTGGAAAAATACTTACATTCGACACTCTTATAACATAGCAATGCACACTTCTACCAGTAAATCCCCTTTTGAAACTTGCTTTGGACATCTACCACCTTTTACTCTAAATGTTGCATATGGAAAACACGGAGGAGTAACGAAAGACACCATGGGTGAAGCATTAAAGGATGAATTATTCATTGAAAATATCAAGCTAATACATTTGCAAGTACACGAGACATTGAAGAAGTCACAAGAAAAGTACAAGGCTCGGCGTGACCAACACAAAATTGAGAAGACATTAAAGGTGGAAGAAAGAGGTTGGTTGCATATGAACAAAGAAAGGCTATAGGTAAAGGAAAATGTTCCTCACCTCCTTTATTAAAATATTTTGGGGTCCAAAAACCTCCTAGAATGGGGGGGTATGATCCAAAATGGACCATTATATAATGTTTCACCTATTTTCGTACTTTTTGGGTGGAAAAATTGGATCTATTGATTTGTAGGGCCCATTTTAGAGGTAGGTATTGCTTTGGTGAATTGGGGTCCAAAACTTTTGAGAGCCCATTTGAGGCATTGAATAGAATCTTTTGGGGTCCAAAATTCATAAACAAAGTTCCGAGCCTCTTGAAATTATTCCACACATTGATAGCTTTCCAATGGTCCAAAGACCACCTCAATCGAAGTTCATATGAGCAATTTATGCCCCCTGCAAGTTGACATATCTTATCAACCACCATGACACCGAGTGGATGCCACACTAACTCCCATTACTCACACACATGGGGATATAAATGTGTGGACTTTCAAGAATATTATATAGCATTGAGATGGGAGGAACTTTGTTCATTCGTTTAATGCCTCAAGCTGGCTTCAAAAGTTTATGGACCCAAAATTACCAAAACAGGACTTGCCCCTAAAATGGGCCATAGAGGCTTATAGTTTTTTTGTAAAATTATAGAAATTATTGATAAAAAAAACAATGTCACTTTGTAGCTTAAAGTATGATAGAAATCATCAATAATATAATCTAAAGTTAATGCCAATCAATAATGCTCATAGAAATCACACCATTACCATGATATATTAAAATCAATGCCAAGATTCATACATCCAACACATTTTAAATTAAAAATACCCATGACAACATGTGTGTGTTCATTTACTCAAGTGGTTTGACTTTCCATATTGAATTAGTAATGGCCAAGGAGATCACAAGGTCGAATCCACATGGGCCTCTCAAGGTTAGGCTCACATGTTGTCAATCGATGACATTTACCTCAGGAACCATCCACAAAATGTGCGAACTAGGTGCTTCTCACATTTTGTGAATGGCACCCAAGGTAAATGTAAGTGGTGTACAACATGTGAGCCTAACCTTACATATATATATATATATATATATATATATATATATATATAATGCTTATGAAGGAAAGGCAGTTTTTGTCTCATGAGGTAAGTGACATCTATACCATGGGGATATTAGGTCCAAGGGAAAGGACTTTGTAAAAGTGGCAAAAAGTGGGTGAAAAAGGTTTCAAAGGATATATATATATATATATATAATGCTTATGAAGGAAAGGAAGTTTTTGTCTCATGAGTAAGTGACATCTATACCATGGGGATATTAGGTCCAAGGGAAAGGACTTTGTAAAAGTGGCAAAAAGTGGGTGAAAAAGGTTTCAAAGGAGGATCCATGGGGACTATTAGGATCACTGAAGGTGGAGGAATAGAGTAAAATACACACAGAAGTGTTCATACCAACAACAATTGGGGAAGGAATGTTGAGGTGGTAAGGTGTAATGAGCACATAAATGGCTATCATGTCTTCCTATCAAATAGATATGTTGGTGTAAAAGTTGAACTCGAACTAGTTAGAGTTGAAGCAAGGGTGGATTCACTATGCACAAAGGATCTAACAAGGAAATCAAACCTAGAGGAAGTCTTAATGGGAACAAGGTTCATAGGGAGTAGTACAGACTTGGAAGTGTTGAGTGGGAATAAACATCTATTAGGGAATAATCTATAAATCCCTCGAGACAATTTGGTGAAGAAGAGTAGGTGGTGTGAGAGGTAGAAGGAAAATATGGTAAGAATGGTGGTTGGGGAAGATGTAATGCATGATCGAGTGATGGAGTTTAATGGGAAATACTTGGCAAGGAAATTTTATGGGAGGAAAATATCGGAGTGAACCATAAACAATTGGCTACAAAAAGTATGGTATGCACTTATGGTTTATGCTCTATGGTGAGAGGATAGCTAGGGTTTATGTTTATAATGGAAGCAAATGCAAGGAAACTATTAGGAGGTCATTAGTATTGGGGACCGATAGTCCTGTTGTTGAAGAAGTGGTTTCTATTCTTTGACCCAAGGTCAAAAGCTTCTACAAAGCAGGTGGTATGGGTAAAGTTACTAGGACTTCCCATAGAACTATTCATTGATAAGATTTTAAGGGACATTGGAGATAGTTTGGGAAGGACAATTGACATGAGGCCTATAAAAAATTCGTTATAGGACCATAGCACACATACTAGTTTAACTAGATGTAAAAGAAGGGCTTTCAAAAAAAATTGAGATTGTAGTGGGGAAGACAATTCATAAGAAAACCATGGACTATGTAAAATCCCATTTCAGTGTGCAACGTGTCATTTGTATGGGCTTGTTTTGGAAGATTGCATACAACCATTTGCTAAAAAAAATTGGCAACATAAGCATGTTGAGAGGGACTATGGTGGGTCTGATTTGGGGAAACAACCTTTAGAAGGAATGGAAGAAAAGGGAATCGCCTTAAAGTAGATGAGACAAAAATAGACAAGGATTCCCTTGGCAAAGCAGTAAAATGAATGAGATGGAGTCTAATATAAAGTCACGGGGAGTAAAAGGCAAGGAGTTTCAAGCCTCTCCTAGGTAGAGTAATAAATATCAATGGACTACCTCACAAGGGTCAAATGAGATGCAATTGGAGGTAGAAAATATAAAAAGAGGACAAATTTGGTAAGTCAATTCCTCATAATTCAAAATCTCTAATTCTTTACAAAATGATAGTTTTGATTTCAAGATAAGGAAAGATGGTCTAACCCTATATATCTAGTATAAAACCATTAAGGGGGTTAAGATAAATTGATGAGAAGAAATTTAAAAGGGGGTTGGGAAGAAGCATAATGGTCCCTCAACACAAATCCAAGAGAGTAAACCTACATATGTGGGATACCTTGATCCTATTATAAGATCATCAGAATTTGTATCGAAGGAGTACCCTTCAATTAATCATTTTGAACCTAAATATAAATTAAGTTTGATCTATAATATGTCATGGATATTCCACTGGACAGTTCTTCACAACGGATCTATCGAAATACTGAAATATTTACTATGAAGGTTAATTTCCTTTAGATATCAGATTCTTTAATTACTGATTTTCTGCTTAAAATGTATGAAATAGATGAAATGTTATCATTAGAGAACAAAACTAAAAAAACTCACACACCATCCATAAGTAAACACAATATATAACTTGGGAAACCCAATACACGAGAAAACCCAGCTAGAAGATGAGGTCCCTCTACTCTCTTTTCTTCAAATGCAAGTACAAAGAAAGAGGCACTCTTTGTGGAGTTTCCTTTGACACTCTGGCATGTATGGCTACTACAAAATCTCTCATCCTCGTCCATGCTCTCAAAATACCACTCATAAGTGTTATTCTCAACTATGGAACAAATAGAATGCTAAAGAATGGATCCCCTTCTCCTCATGGTGCACGGTATTTAACATAGCTCGACAACCATCTAGGGGTAGAGTTTTGACTTCCTCAACCCTCAATTAGTGATAATGTTTGGACCTTCTAGAATATTCTTTAAATTCCACACGTGGATATCCCCATATGTTTGCATAAGGGGGGGTTGACGTGGAATCCACTCATACCATGGCGGTCAACAAGGTAGGTCAACTTTTGGGAGGCATAAATTTCGCATGTGAGCTCTAATTGAGGCATGGTTTACACCGTTAGAAAGGCCTCATAGTGTAGAACATTGTCAAGGGCATGTACACAAATTTTGGACACTTGAACCCCAAAAAATATTGTTTAATGCCTCAAAATGGCTCCAAAAGGTTCCAGGCCCCAATTTTCAAAATTGGGACCTGCCATTAAAATGATCCTGCAAGTTGATTACTCCATTTTTTTCCACTCTGAAAGCATTGAGACAGATGATAAATAATATAATGATCCAATATGGATCATAGGTCTGGGAAGGGAGATAAATTCATTGGGAATTTGTTTTGAAAGGGGGCAAAGCTTAGAGCCAATAAGGGATCCTTTTTTATCATCTAATGGTATAAAACATTTTCTTCGACATGCACAAGAAAAATCCTTGAAAGAAATCCAACAAGGGAAACGTAGTCAATTAAAGGGATCCTTAAAGTAGGTCATGTCCATTCCAAAGTGAAATAATGAACATATTATCTCTAACATAAGATGGTTGGGTAGTCTTTCTAATAGACTAGCACTGGTAAGATTGGTGGAATTATATATTCATGTTGTGATTATGTTACAAGAAACAATGGAAGAGGGCCATGAGATGGTAGGTTTATTACAAAACATTATGAAGGGGTGGAATTTTTTTAATTGTAGATGTTGTAGGCAATTCATGGGGGATTCTAACTAGGTGAAAGAGGTAAATACCCTTCCTAAACTCCTCTCTCCTTGTATCAAGTGTATGGACAAAATTCTTAGCTTGAGACCTAGGGAAAAATATTTCTGTGATAAATTATTATGGTCCATATGAAGAAAGGAAGACCTTTTCAAAGGACTTATTCTGTCTAGATTGTATCAAGAAAGAGAAAGTGATTATAAAGAGAGATTTAAAATTTACTCTAAGTAGAGTTAGGGTGTATGGGGATTCAACAAGATTAGACATGCTAGCAATTTTTTTCAAGTATAAGATAGAAGAAGTACGATTTGTGGATGTGGAACCTGTAAAAATTGTGCCTACTTGGAGGAATGATAGAACTAGTGAAGTTGGGATTTCAAAAAGGCTTGATTGATTCTTCGTAATTGAAAATCTAATGAGTAAATTGCATAAGGCTTGATATTATGTGGAGGTTGGAAGGGGCTTAGACCCTCTACCCATTCTAAATCAATTAGAGAAATGGGATTTAAAGCGGGCGAGCCCTTTCAATTTTAATCCAATTTGGCTAGAGGATGAGTCTTTGAAATTGGTTAAGATAAATGGGTTGGTTTTTATGAAATCTCAAGGGATTCAATAAACTACCAATTTGTAGCACACTAAAAAAAGTGAAGGTGGTAGTGTTAGTGTTGGATCATTTTGTCATTGATGCCAATGGTTTGATTATTTTGATGTCAAAGGATTGATGTCAAGTGACTGAGTGATTAATTGATGTCAAGTGATTGATTGATGTCAATGGATTGACTGATTGATGATTGATGAACAATGTATATGTATTATCCTTGATGAGAATGATATATGTCAAGTGGAAACCAATCAATGAAGATGGATCAAGATGCATAGATGAAGATGGATCAATGAGTTGTCATTGATACATGATGAAGATGGATTCTTTGATATATTATGCATAGTTTGATGACTTGTTATTGTCTTGTCATGATTAATAAAAAGTAAAAATGGATGAACTCCAAAGTGGTCCCCTTATGGTGAAAGTCCTCACGGGAAGATGCTTTGTGATTGAGTTGTGGTTGAGAGAATCCATGCTTGTATGTAGAATAATGAGATGAAGATCAGTGACATTGTTGGTGAAACTATCCTAGATGGATAATGCTTGTCATGCCATTTCCGGTGGTATGTGGAATGTCACATAACTCCTCACAGTTTGAGAGTTATGACCTTACGAAGATGGAGGACCCCCATATGATGGCTTGAAGCCCCAAATGGTCAAAGAAGTCAAAGTGCTTGAAAAGAAGAAATCATTATTTTAATGATAAAGTAAAGTGACAAAATCAAGAAGGATTATTTTAATAAAATAATGGAGAACTTTCT
>ML787802.1:460189-499286 GCA_009831015.1 Picea engelmannii | reverse complement strand
GGAATAGTCCAGGATAGTCATTCCTTAGGGCAGACTCATTCCCTCCAGGTTACACTTTGTTTAGTGTCGGAGGAATGGCCCAGGGTAAGGAATGGTCCAAGCATTTCTCGAGGGTAGACTCATTCTCTCCAGGTTACACTTTGCTTAGTGTCAGAAGAATGGCCCAGGGTGGGAAATGGTCCAAGTTCAAAAATCAAAAACAATCCTTCTTCCTTGGTTGAGAAGAATGTGGCAGATAGCCTATTATTGATATTCTATGTTAAGGGCATACATTCTTTCAGATCTCACAGATGTGAGTGAAAGATTGGCCCAGATGATTTTTGTTGATATTATATACTGAGGGAAAACACTCTTTCAGATCTCACAGACGTGAGTGAAAGATTGGCCCAGATATTTCAGTTTTTATCATAACATTGTTTTTATGCAGATGAAGACTACTGTGGTGGTAGACATTCTTTCAGATCTCACAGACGTGAGTGAAATATTGGCCCAGATGATACAATTTTATCATAACATTGTTTATATGCAGGTTGTTTTTTTTTATGAAGGACAGTTTGTGAATGTGTTTCACAAAGTCTGAGTAGTTGTGTATTACTGGAATAGACACAGGTGTGTTCTATAAATTGATATTGTACCAGTTGTCATAGGAGATTATCCAATCGGATAATAATGACAAGTGCTCGTGGTGCTACCAGTTGAATGGTCTGTTGTGCTCAAGACCATACCTCCCTAGCTAGGAGGGAGTGTTAATATTATGGTAGCTTCGGGAGGTATGAACCTCTATGATGACCTATGACGAGATTAGAATCCTCCGGAAGGAAGCAAAGAATTGAAGAAAACCCTACACAGGTTGTCGGTTGAACAAATATATTTATATTGAATTTATTGATGCCCAGAAGGAGAAGTCGGCCCAGTTAGACTGGTCAAGTTGGCCCCAGTTAGACTGGCCAGTCCACTATAAATACAGGGCACCAATTTCATTATTACACACTCTCAGAATTGCAGAGCCAGTTGTGCGCACTGCAGTTGGCAGTTTTGTGCGCAGGTCTCTGGGGAAAGTGGTGCGCTAGTTCTGGGTGGGATCATCTGTTCAGTTTTGTTTCTATTCTTTTGCTTGGTGCATTTAGCCTCTCTTGGCTAGAGATTGCAGCCAGAATTCTCTTCTCGGTCAAGGTCAAGGTGCTCGGAGGTGTCTTAAGGCCTGTGGTTGGGAGACAAGGGTATCGTCGTGGTTAAACGAGCACAATCCTTAATATTCTAACACTATGTATGGTAATACTAGACACTAAGAGGGTGAGATCCATCTCAGGAGTTAATATAGGCAGGATCTTGTCTTTTTCTCACTTATTGTTTGTAAATGATGCCCTCTTGTTCAATAATGGATTGCCAAGAGAAGCAAAAAAACTATAGGAAATTCTGGAGTTATACAATGTTGCTATAGATATGGAAGTCAATGTTCAAAAATTTGCAATTATTTTTAATGGTTTGGAAATAGAACTGAAAATCCAATTGTTACAACTTTTCCTTTCAAGTATATTGACTCACAAGTTAGTTTTAAACAACTAGGTTTTGTTCTGGGGTCAAATGGTCATGGGAATAGAGATTGGGCTTGGTTCTTAGAAAATATAAAGCCTAGAATAAATCATTGGTGTAACAGATAGTTGTTGATTTAGGAAAGACTAACATTGGTAAAGTCGGTTCTTAAAGCAATTCCACTCTACTAGCATTCTTTGGCTCACATTAAAAAAGGAGTCTTGGAAAATATCATGAAAAAATGTTTCAAAATTTAGTGAACAGGAAAACAATAAAATGAGTGCATCCCCTTAGTAAAGTGGAAGAACATAACTAAGCCCAAAAATAGGGGTCTAAATATATTTGTTTTTTGGGGAAATAACTAGCTATCAAGAGTCTATGGAGAGTTATAAGAAATGAGGGATTGTAGAAGCAAACAATAATGCAAAAAATTATCAGGCATGGTACTTTGATTAGATTAGGGATACAAGGAAGAATGCAAATAATGGTTCTATACATTGGAAGGAGCTTGTACAAGCTTTTCCTATGATTTGGAACCAGTTAACTTTGTGGGTTGGGAATGGTGAATAAGTAAGGATTGGTGCAAAACCTCTGATAGGGTAGAAAAAATTGCTTAGATTATTGAATGACTTGATAGAGATTATTCAAGAAATAGATCTTTACACTCTTAATAAAGTAGCATATTGGGAATCAAGAAATTTACGGTAGCAAGGTTGGGTGAATGCTCAAAGTTTGGGATTGGAAGGTGACAATGAAAACTTGTGGATAATATTCATAGAATTCATGATGGACTTAGGGATGAGGAAGTTGATTTCCTAGTTTATTCAAAAAATCAGACTTTGGGAGAGTACACATCATACTTGAGATACTAAGCAAAGTTTTCGTCGAACATTCAAGAACCAAATTGGTGGTAGAAGGTGGTTTGAAAACTTAAATCTTTAAAAAGAATGTGTATCTCCATGTGGTTAGCCATTAAGAATACAACATTGATATGAGAGGTCTTGCAAAAGAGAAGTAGACAAGTTCCAAGAATTTTCATATTATGTATAAAGGATGAAGAAAGGATCACTCATTTACTTATGAAGTGTCCTTATGCTTAAGCCAAGAAATAAAATAATATTATTCCTAAATCATATTCTTTATGTTAAAATTTTATCATAAGTTCCCAAGTGAGAGGAATGAATTACCAAGTGGAGTCAAAGGATATTTGTAGGTGACAAGTGTTAAGATAAGAACATCCAATATAATGTGAGGAATTTAGTGTAATTGGCATCATTCATCATTCCTAGAATCGTTCACTCATTCTTACATCCATCACCTCATACCTTGGCTGGAGAGTGTGAGAAGAAGCTAAATTTGTTGACCCTGTAAACCCTTGGTAGTTTGGGTTGAAGAAGTGGGTTGTCAGGCTTATAGAGCAATTTTCTCAGGGTGAGAGAATTGTTGGGAATAGTTTTCTCGGTGTGTTGGGCTAGTGGGTGTTGTAACTAATTGAGAAACCTTGTGCTCCAAGTGATATAAAGCTATGAGAATTCCTAACCGACTCGTTGTTGAAGCCCTGGATGGGAAGTGGGACAACTTGAAGGACTGTTGAGCAGAGAAGGGGGTACATTTCCTTGGGTGGAACAAGTTGTGGGGAATGTGAGGCAATGAGATAAGAACTATTGTTGGAGTGTACAATTGAGCTTGTACTTTATTGAGTTGTTTTCCATAGCTTAGTTTGTCTTAGGTAGCCTTTGCCCTGGTGGATTCATAGCCCCGTCTCGGGGGTGCCATGTTGTTTAAAGGGTATCAACAATAAAGTCTACAACTGGGAGGAACGTTTGAGATCTGCACACAGTTGGTGATTTACAACGAAATATAAGTGTTATTTTATGTGCGTTACATGTTGTTTATCGTGTGTATTTTTTTATCGTATTTTTGTTTGCTGAAATTGTACATAATTATGTATGGTTGTGCATGTTATTGTTAGTTTTTCATAATTGTTGCATATGCAGGGCATGGAAGTTAATAAATATTAATTGTTAGTTAATTTGCGTAGCAATGGTCATGAGATTCTAGCATGAGGTTTAAATCACCACATGTGCTTGGAAATAATTGTCATTCACGTTGGGAAATAGTTCTGCACGCACAAATGGGAAACAGATGTCATACACGGCACAAGGATGGTTGCACGCACGGTTTGTTTTACAAGGTATTTCCTCTATTAGAATTGGTATCAGAATAAGAAAATACGTGTGGTGTGACCCAATTTGGGGTTAGTTACGTTACCTTGTGATATCAGAGCAATATTTTCAAGTTGTTAGTAATGAGAGATGTTGCATTGTGGATTTAGAGCTCTTGGTTCAACACCGGACTTGTATGGGCCAAATATCAACATGAAATTGGTGATTCGGGAATTTTTGTGAGGGTTGCAAGTTGAACTTAAGGAAAAATCAGCTAAGTGCAGAAAAGATTTGTGTACGCTAAGTGGTGGAAATGTTCGGAAAATATTGGTGCATGGGTGTGTGCACTAAAGTTTGGCATTGCGCAGTGTAGAGCTAGTGATGTGCGGTCAATATTGGTGTGTGGGGTGTGCACACTAAATTTTGGCAATGCGCAGTGCAGAGCTTGTGGTGCGCGTGTAATGTATGTGCATAGTGTGTATGCATTGAATATTGGAAACTATGAGAAGTTGAACTAAGGTGCACATGTTATGTTGATGCACAATGTGTAAGTGTTGAATATTCATGTCGCGCGAAGTATAATTGGTGTTGCGCAGGGAGTATTGTGCGGCATGGATGCACTAAACCTTAGCGTTGTGTAGTGCGGAAGTTGTGCTTATTGGATGTTGGTGCGCGATGTAGAATTTGCACGGACTAGAAGTTGGTGTGTGGTGTGTAAGTTGTGTGCACTACATATTAGTGCACGATATAAAATTTGTGTGCATTGAATATTAGTGTGCGATATAAAAAAAAGTTGTGCACACTCGACATTGATACATTGTGTAAAAGTTGTGTGCACTTATTATTTGTGCACAGTGCATGCACTACATTTTGGCATTGTGTGCGTAGAACTTGTGTGTGTTGAATATGGGTGTATAATTCATAATTGGTGCACGTGAAGTCAATTTGGTGCTTTATCACAGTAGAAAAACGATGATTTTCCGTGAAAATTTTGTACTTTTGAAGGTCATAAACTTGCGCGACATTTTTGAGTGTCTAAACAACATTTTTAGAATTTTTCCAGTTTAAATAAAATAAACTCAAAGAGAGCTTTCCAATGAGCTAAATTGTTCACAAAATGGAGCTCGTATGAGAAAATTATAGCTAAAATTGTGCAAGGTAAATTTGTGTACTAGTTTACTTCTGAAGGGCATAACTCCTTGCTCAAAAGTCAGTTTGGAGCACTAGAGCAGTTTATGGAAAGATAATGAACCATAGAAGACATATATGAAGCCAAATTTCAAATCTTAGTACCTGGAAATGTCCAGGATGAGAAGGAAGATTCATGTAGCATTTAGTACACACACACACACACACACACATATATATATATAGTCAAAACTTCAGCAGGTTGTAACTAGCAACCTGAATGTTGGATGAATGTTAAACTTGGTTAAATTCCTCAAAATATGGGCATGAGGAAACCCAAATGGGATTCTGTCAAAATTCCAAAAGACTACGTGTTTGGAATTAATTTCACCAGATGAAGAGTGCATATAAAAGGCTCAAAATTGTGCATAATGTTATAGATTTTTTGAATTGTTTTGTCTAACAAATCGTATTGCATGCACATTTTGCAAAATTAAGGTACATATAGAAAATCGAATATGCGCAAAGAAACTACAGCCATGAAAATGAAGTAAGGGGGTTGTATGTCAGCATGGGTAATGTCGAGACAGAATCAATCGGACATGGAGAAGGCAAAGAGGAAAGCATGAATTTGGTGGAGACTATAAAGAGTATGCAAAGAGATGTTCAGAGCTATAAAGTTGATAATGAGAAGCTTATGAAAGCTAAGGAGTAGTAAGATGGATTCAACATCAAGTTGTTGCAGAGCCTGGACAGAATAGGGAAGAAAATGGACAAGGAGACGAAATCCAACAAGACAAGGAGTCATAGATCTCATACCAGAAGAGGAGAATCTGGAAGTGTTGGTAGAGACCATAAACACTCACCAAGGCATTCGGTGAGAAGAACACGAAGTATTCCAAGATTATCCCCTATTAGAAATAATAAGAGGAGGTCTGGGGTAGATGAACTACAAGGAGAAATGAACAAGATCAAGTCTCCTACCTTTGATGCTAAGAAAAAGAAGGATCAGGATGCATAGACTTGGTTATTAGGGATGAGGAAATATTTTTAGTTGCATAATTACTCCTCACAGGTGGAAGGAAGAATTGTAATTTATCAGCTGAAGGGAAAAGCATCAATCTAGTGGGACCAACTTGTGAAAATACAACACATTGATGAGAAGAAACTCACTTGGAGGTAGTTCAAAAAGCATTTTCAAAAGAAATACTTGATCAAGCGTTATTATGATAGGAAGATGAAGGAGTTCTTTGAACTCAAGCTTGGGAGTATGACCACGGATGAGTATGAGAGGAGATTTTTAGAGTTGTTAAAGTATGTTAATTTCATCAAGGATGAACAGGTCAAGATTCAAAGGTTCCTGAGTAGGTTGCTATCAATATTCAATAACAAGATACAATATGATGATCCCAAGACATTGGATGAAGAAATAAGAAGAGCCAAGTGCCTCTATGATCAGCATAAAGGAAGACCAAATTTCCAAAAGGCTTGGAAACAAAAGAAGAAGGGTAACATGGAGCAGAGGAAGAGAGGGTATAATCCACCATTCTTCTAGAATACTTCTCAAGGGAAACCAACTCAAAATTAACCCATAATGTCAGAAAAATTGGGAAAAAGGCTGAGGCAACAACCCATTAAATGTTGGGGTTGTGAAGGAGATCACATGTACAAAGATTGTCCCCATAGAGGTGAAAAAATGAGGAATTTTCATAATGTACAGCATGATGATACATTGGAGGACATAGGCATAAACATGTCAAGGATCTATGCAGCCCTTAACAACAAGCAAGTTGAATTTCGATCACACATGATTGAAGTGGAAGGTAATATCAATGATCAATGTTTGGACAGGCATTTTGGGACAAGTTTTGGGGATTGCATGTAACACACATGAAGGAAGGAAATTCAGTTAGCGCATTTTCTAGGATCAATGCGTGTGAAAGAAGGAAGTTAATTAGAATCCACTAGGCATTTTGGTCCATTTGAAACGGGTTGAGCCCTAATGTAAATGTATAAATGTGTAAGGGTTTTTGGGATACAGTAAGTGTTAGTAGAAGATTCATAAGTCGATTAGCTGAGAGTGAATGAGAAGAGTAAGTGAGCAAGTAAGAAGAGATAAGTGTGCACTATATGCGTGAACGTCAAGGGAATTTTGGGGTATAACTGAGATATCATGTATGAGCGCGGTGCGCACATTTGGTAAGGGATTATTCTGAATAATAATATAAGAAGTCGGTCATTGTGGATGTAGCCCATCTTGGGTGAACCGCTTTAAATATGGTGTCTTTGTGTTATGTTTTGGTGTGTTTGTTTATTGTTATGTTTATTGTGTGCACATAATGTATGAATGGTTAATATGAATGTGTTACTTGTTCTGATGTTTCTGTGCATGTGATATAAAGCATAAGGAATGAATGTTAAGTAGAATGCTTAAAATGAATGCCTCACATTCCTCCATGACTGCAGAAACCTGGTTCATGCAGTCCCCATAGATACCTCGGGTGAGACTTCACATGATTGCAGGTGATGCTGAAAGGGTCATTGTCTTGGGGTTTTTGTTGGTGAATTCATGTTGAAACCTAGGTTTTCCCACTGCACACCAACAATCAACCTATTTCTATTTTGATTGATTCATGAGCTAGTCATAGTTATATAGATACTAAGTTGGTGGAAAGATTTCATTTGCCAAAAAGAAAACTTGGTAGACCTTGGTTGGTTAAGTTAGCTACAGGATCTAAGAGAAGAAGTAATGAGATGGTTAAGGAATGTATGATGGACATGAATGGACTTATCACAAAGGCAGATTTGAATATCATCCCTTTAGGTTCATATGATTTCCTAATTGGTATAGATTGGTTTGACAAGCATCATGTTGTCCTAGACTATTATAACAACGCATTTAATTGCTTGGATGAGGAAAGGAACTTAAGAATAGTTCAAGGTATTCCAAGGGTTGTAACTATCAGAGAAAATTCAGCCTTGTAGCTGAAAAGAAGCTTCAGGAAAGTACGTTGAATATTTGCAGCACTTATGGAAGAGACACCTAAAGATAAAGTGCTAAGCATTGAAGACTATGCAATCCTAAAATAATTTGAGGATGTATTTAGAGAAATATTAGGGTTGCCACCCAAGAGGGATATTGACTTCTCTATTAATTCAATGCCTGGAACAACCCCAGTTTCCAAGACTCCTTATAGAATGAGTACACTAGAACTAAAAGAATTGCAAATGCAACTTGAAGAGTTTTGAAGAAGGGGTATATACGCCCCGAGTGTGTCACCTTAGGGTGCCCCAATGCTATTTGTGAAGAAGAAGGATGGAACTTTGAGGTTGTGCATTGATTTTAGGCAGCAGAACAAGATGACTATGAAGAACAAGTATCATTTTCCAAGGATAGATGATATTTTTTATCAGCTGAAAGATGCAAAGATATTCTCCAAGATTGACCTCAGATCAGGCTACCATCAGGTAAGGATTAAAGATGAGGGTATCAACAAGACAACATTTAGAACAAGGTATGGACATTATGAGTTTAGAGTGGTGTCATTTGGGTTGTCAAATGCACCAATTGTCTTTATGTGTTTGATGAATGAAATTTTCATAAATTAATTGGATAAGTTTGTCATTGTCTTCTTGGATGACATACATATCTACTCTAAGTATGAAGAAGAGCATGAGAAGCACTTGAGAATGGTTCTACAAGTATTGAGGGAACATCAATTGTACCAAGATGAGCAAGTGCTCATTTTATCAAAGGCATATACATTATTTGGGCCATATTATTTCAGAGAAAGGGATAGTAGTGTACCTAGAAAAGATAAAATCCATTGAAGGATGGCCAACACCAAAGAATGTCTCATAGGTGAGGTCATTCATGGGACCTATAAGTTACTATAGAATATTTATTGAACGATTCTCAATAATTGCACACCCATTCACTTCTTTGCAAAAGAAGGGAGTGAAGTTCAAGTGGACTCCTGAGTGTGAAGAAAAATTTCAACACTTAAAGAATTTGTTGACAACTGCACCAATATTGAAGGTGGTTGATCCAAATGAAGATTTTATTTTATGCATTGATGCATGCAAGGAAGGGCTTGGAGGAGTTCTTTTCCAAAATAGGCATGTGATATGATATGAATCAAGGAAGTTGAAGGAATAGGAAAAGCACTATGCCACTCATGATTTAGAATTGGCAGCCATAGTTCATGCCTTAAAGATGTGGAGACATTATCTTATGGGAAAAAGATTTGAGTTGATGATAGACCATAGAGATATGAAATATTTGTTTAGACAACCAACTTTGAATGTTAGGAAAATCAGATGGCTAGAATTTATTAGTGAATATGAACTTGATATAAAGAATATCAAAGACAAGGAGAACAATGTGGATGATGCACTGAGTAAGAGGGTGCATGAAATGCATGCTACAACCATTAACATGTGCAAATATAATTTAAAGGAAAAAAAATATAGAATTTGAAAAATTAGATGAACACTATGTGCAAACAACATAAAAATTATAGCCAGGTAATTTGCAGCAGAAAACTAAAGATTATGAGCTAAGAGAGGATAGAATCCTCATGTACAGGGGCAGTGTGTATGTGCCCAAATCTCAGGAGCTGAAAAATATGGTGTTGAGGGAGATGCATAATGTGCCTTATGCTAAGCACCTAGGGTACTAGAGAACAATTGCAACTGTCAAGAGCCAATATTTTTTTCCAGACATGACGAAAGTAGTGGTTGAGTATATTGCTAGATGTTTATAATGTTATAAGGTCAAGGTTGAGCATGGACATCCATCTGCTTTACTGCAAAAATTGCGCATTCTGGAATGGAAATGGGAAGTGGTGACAATTGATTTCATCACCAAGCTGCGTAAAACAACAAAGAAACATGATTCCATCATGGTGGTGGTGGATAAGTTTACTAAAGCTAAACCATAAGGATGCTAACATTAAAGAGATTTACATGAGAGAAATTGTCAGGTTACATGGTGTGCCTAAGGAAATTGTTTCTGACAGAGATCCAAAGTTCACATCAAACTTTTGAAAGGGATTATTGAAAGGATTTTGGAAAAATCTAAACTTTAGCACAACATACCACCCCGAATCAGATGGGAAAACAGAAAGGTTCAATCAGGTGATTGAGGATATGCTAAGAATGTATGTGATGGATAAATGATCAAAATGGGAAGATTATTTACATTCAGCTGAGTTTGAATATAATAACAGGTATTAGATATCCTTGAAGATTATCCTATTTGAGCATTTTATGACTGGCAGTGCAACACACTAATGAGTTGGGAAAATTCAACAGATGGAGGAGTGGTTGGGTCAAAATTGCTCATAGAGATGGAAGACCAGATGGTGAAAATAAAGCAGAATTTAAAGGTTGCTCAAGATAGGAAGAAAATTTATGTAGACATAGGTAGAATGCACAGAGAGTTTAAACTAGGTGAGCATGTCTTCTTAAAAGTGAAGGCTAAGAAGAGTTCACTAAAATTAGGGAGTTGTCCAAATCTGGCAGCAAGATATTGTTGACCATTTGAAATCCTTGAAAGGATTGGTCATGTTGCATACATGCTTGCACTATCTCCATCCATGTGCATTCGTAATGTGTTTCATGTATGTTTGCTTAAAACGTATGTGCATAATGCTAATCATGTAATTGATTGGAATGTGATTCAGGTGGAGCAAGAAGGCGACTTTTGAGTTCAGTCGACATGAATACTAGGTTGGAAAGTCAAGTTTCTCTAAAATCAAGCAATAGGACTAGTAAAGGTCCATTGGACCTGTTACGGTCATGAAGATGCAACCTGGGAACATGAGGATGCCATGCGAGAAGAGTACCTGCATTTTTTCGAAAAAAAAATTATTGTACATGTGTATATAATGCACTAAGGACAATGCAAAAATAAGAGGGAGAGGAATGTAATACCCCTAGGAAAAACCCCAAGTTGTAATGTACATATGCTTTATAGGCTGGTGAGTCGGCATGTTTTGGGCCCAAGTGCCTTTGTATATATGCATATATTTTGAAGCCAGAGTGTCTATGTGTTTAGGCCAGCGAGCTTAACAAAATGTATTATGTAATCACACTCATTTTTATTAATAAAATACATCACTGCTGCAAACCAAGTCAGATGAAAGGGAGCTAAGGGAAAAAGGGGCTAAGTCATGGGGGCTTAAGCCAAGGAATAAAATAATATTATTCCTAAGTCATAAGCTTTATGTTATAATTTTATCATATGTTCCCAAGTGAGAGGAATGATTACCAAGTGAATTCAAAAGCATTTCCGAGGTGACAAGTGTTAAAATAAGAACATGCAATATAATGTGGGGAACTTAGTGTAATTGGCATCATTCATCATTCCTACAATCATTCACTCATTCTTGCATTCATAACCTTGTACTTTGGTTGGAGAGTCTGAGTAGGAGCTAAATTTGTTTGCCCTGTAAATCCTTGGTGGTTTGGGTTGAAGAAGTAGGTTGTCAGGCCTGTAGAGCAATTTTCTTCGGGTGAGAGAATTGTTGGAAATAGTTTTCCCGGTGTGTTGGGCTAGTGGGTGGTGTAACTCCTTAAGAAACCTTGTGTTCCAAGTGCTTCAGAGCTATGAGAATACCTGGTCATCTTGTTGTTGAATTCCTAGAAGGGAAGTGGGACAGTCTAGACGATTTTCTAGCAAAGAAGGGAGTACATTTCCTTAGGTGGAACAAGTCATGGGGAATGAGAGATTGTGTGCAGGGAGCCGTTGTTGGAGTGTACAGTTGATCTTGTTCTTTATTGAGCTATTTTTCATACCTTAGTTTGGATTAGGTAGCATTTTCTCTGGTGGATTCATAGCCCCAACTCGAAGGTGACATGTTGTTGAAAGGTTATAAACAACAGAGTCTACCACTGGAAGGAACGTCTAAGGTCTACACGTAGTTGGTGATTTATAGAAAAAGATAAGTGCTCTTTTATGTGCGTTACATATTGTTTTTCATGTGTATTTTTTTATGTTATTTCTATTTTCTAAAAATGTACATAATTATGCATGGTCCTAAACTTTGCGGCATTGTTTTGTCGATACAGTAGTCAGAACTACCTCTGGGGCCAGTTTAAGGGCCTAAACGATGCTTTTTCGCGATAAGACACCTCAATGATCATCAAAAACATGATTGAGCATGTGAAATGAAGATCCTCATTAATACCTTTCCAATGACCTATCGTGTGCCCCAAACGGAGATCGTATGTCAAAGTTATGCCCTTGGGAAGTTGATACACCAAACTACCCAAAACGGGGTCCACAAACCTGTTGGTTTTTCATCTTCCGAGGTTAGGGTTTTGGATTTTCTTTATGTTAAAAAGTCCTTTGGAGCCTCATTGTAACCATCATATTCTTGTGAATGAGCCTAGCCATCACATCTCTTCTCAGAGATAAGCTTCCACCATTCTAGTGAGTCGTTCACTCTGTAATTTTACAGTTTTTGTACATTTTCTCATTAATAAAAAATCGTGCATTACTGTATCTTTGTTTTTATTGAAATATTTATGTGTATCTCGCAATATCTCTTTATATTTCATCGTTATGTCTCTGCCTTCATTTCATTCTCAAAAATAATCTGGATCAGTGGTATCAGAGCAGGATGCTCATTGTCGTTTCTTAGTGCATGTCCTCGACGAGGTCAGGGTACATGGAGTTGGGTTTCGAGCTAGTTTCCCTTGAGGAAACCTGCTCTCTTATTCCAAGTGGACTCCCATGGTGGAAGAAAAGAGAAACACGGTAGTAGAAGATCCCATCAAGTTGTTGCTCACGGAATCTCTTGCGCAACAGGGGAATGAGATGTTGGAGAATTTTTCCCAAATCCTTCAATGATTGCCAACAATAACATGCGTGTCTTCGTCAAGCAATCTCTTTGGAGACGCTACCCCATTCAAGGTATAAGTTAATTCTTGTATTCCCATATTTGAAGGTCAAATCAATGCGGATGCTTTGGAAAAATGGTTAAATTTGCTAGAAGGTTATTTCTTTGTTCACATTTTTTTCCGACAAATAAAAGATCACCTTTGCACTCCTTAAGGCTCTCCCCCATGTCAAACATTAGTGGGAAACTTACTGGGAGAAAAGTTCCATAGAGGAGTCTAGAATATTTGGGGCCGATCCCACTTGGGATTTTTTTATGGATGTGTTCAAGGAGAAATATTACCCTATGGGAAATTATGATGACCAATACATCAGATGGACCACAATGCATCAAAAGTGAGATGAAATAGTGTTGAAGTTCACAAACACCTTCCATACCTTGCACACCAAGTTGGGTATCAGAGACTCTGAGTGGCATCTGGTTCTGAAATACCGCGGGTCTATACATAGGTACACCTAAACCGAAATGGAGTTTCTGGACATCTCATCACTGGGAGCCACTTATAGATGTGCTATCAAAATCGAGCAAAAATTTAAGCAACAGAACAAACGGGAATTTAGGTTTACAAATCCAAAACAACCAGAGTATGGTAAAGGAATCCCTAACTCACAGAGCGGTCAACCTCAAGAAAACCAGTCCAAGCCACAAGAAAACAAAGGTAATAGAAAGACGAAGAAGGACACTGGGAAGTGGTGCAACTTCCACAAAATCCCTTGGCACAACACCGATGAATGTCGCTCGAAGAAATCATTGGTGGTCGAGCTCAAAGAAACAGATTCGAGCCCCAACTCAGACTCCGATTCAGACACTAATAAAAGGAGACAGATAATTGATGTAGAACCCACCACCAGTGTCATGATCGCAACAATCCAACCAAAAGAACCAGAGGATCTTGAGGAGGGGGAGCGCCTTTTCCATTCACAGATGTGGGTGAAGGGGACCCCGCTGCATTTTATTGTTGATAGCGGAAGCTAGAAGAAACTCATTGTTTCAGGATTAATTCGTAAGTGTGGACACAAACCGATCTCCCTAGATCCACCGGGATCTAGAACAAAGCAGGACAGAATAATACTCTTTCCCTAGATTTATACTATTGAATGAACTAGGAGGCAAGGATCATGTACATACCTTATAAATGCTTCCTTGGGTCTCTGTTGTACCAATTTCGCTCCAATGCTCTTGCACCGTCAAGACCACAACAGTACAAACCAATCGAAGTGAAGACAATTCAATATATTCAACAGCTAATCTATACATATGATCAAGGAGTTATGTAATAAAGTGGCATTAGCTTTATGGGAAAGGGACATATTACTGTATTAAATTGATAGAAAGTAAGACTTACAACCTGAGCCTTGATATTGTAGATCTCCTTTCGATGGCTCCTAGCTCTGACACACACACTTGCTCATGCATGAAGAAAATCAACCACTTTTGATGACCTTGTTGGTGTCTCTAGCTGCTGTAGCATCAGTCCTTCACACAATCTTCCACTAATTCTCCAATCAACCTCTTGCTATTTTGCTTCCTAACCTTTTCCATGAGTATTCCCCTCAATTTATAAGATAGAATGGATTAGTTACTTGGATAGGAATGATCCCAAGATATCAGGAAAGCCAGTACTTAGATAACCATTCGAATGCCAACTCATCCTTCTAGAAGATTCCCTTCTAGAAGGTTTGATATTTTATCTTTTTCCCTTCTTTAGAAGATGTTCGCACCCTAGCAGTTAGGTACAGTATAAACCCCTCGCACTCCAGCTTAATTCAGCCTGCGAGAATCATTCATTCTCGCAGGCAAATATATAGGTAGCCTGCGAACCTCCCTTAAAAATATGATTTCTGGAAGAAGACAAAAGTAACTTTTCTCAGGAAAGGGTTCTAGTGAAGAGCCTGATTTCTCCATCATCATTATATCATCATGACTACTAAAATTATGGATAACAGAATACCCCCCAAAGTCTGATATTGGAACCAGTGATAGTCGATAGACTTTGTAAGTTGCATGTGTGTGTCGGGAACCAAAAGCACATCTAATCGGAAACCTGCAAACATCCAAGCATCGGCAGAATATCATATATATAAATTATGAGGTAGGCATTCCCATACTCAAATCATAGACTGATGACATTATAGACATAGGTCATGGCCACCAAACATACATCGTGGATCCATGCCGTCAAAATATAACATAGCCACTTGAATACACTGTGGATCTATGTGAGAAATTTCAAATCAAGACGACATAGCCACGAAACATACATAGTGTATCTATGTGTCACAAATGATACATACTCCATCGCAACCTGGATCGCTAAGATAATATCCAGGGTCTTCAATCTCGTTGCTCAAAGTACAAATCTAACCATGTGATTACAGGTGTTGAAGTCGAACATGGCAGAAACCACTTGATTACCGGTCATTGATGTAACCGTTAACAAGTGCAAGGGAAATCACCATTGATGTCAATGACTCCCAAGGTACTATAGTACAATCCATCGACTGTGAATAAATGATTTGATGTCGAACATCCGACAGAATCTTTTGATCAGGGGTCAATGATGTAAACTCACTGTCGAAAGCGAGGAAACTTTCCATTGAGGCATGCAAGCTCCAAGGTACTGAATAATTTCTAAGTCTTGATTCTGGATAATCAGCTGAAGTCGACAGAACAAAACTCATCATAGAAGGGCCTTGATGTATCCCCCATCAATGACACGAAATAAGTAACAGAGTTTGAGTGAAACAGAGCATGTTGCAAATTGGACTGGACACAGGGAAGGCCGACACAGAGAGAATGGATAACTGTAGATGGCCGACTCAATATAGGTTTCGGATGGATTTCTCTTGAACATATGAACGACACAACCAATGATTTGGCAGCATTGACTCAAAGACAACACATGGAATGACCTTGTAATTAATCGAAAGAGAGACAGATGGATTTCCCAAACCAACTTCAATGATGAATAGGGGGTGTCATGTTCAAGAGCGACACTTACTGCCAATTAATACAAAGATGAAACATATCCCTTTCCCAAATTTTCCCCCACCATTTCTAGCAAGTTCCTCTTTATTTTTACGCAAGATTGAAGACGATCACATATGCTTGTTGATATAAGCTCATCCTTTGGACGAGTCCCTCGGAGTATTTTTAACGAACCCTAGGAAGGAGTGGTTCGGTCCCATCACGGGTCTGTCAATGTTTGTTTAACAAGTCTAGAGATAGTAAACTCGAAGGTTTTTCAAGATTATAGAGTTAGGAAAAACACTTAAAAGAGAACTCTCTCAGTTCCTTTTTCATACATTAGTCCAACGAGACCGAAAAAGGGTTAAACTATCGCTCGAAAGACGCGTACTTCAAATACTTTAGTGAGCATGAAAATAGCAAGGTTGCTCGACAATCTTTTCATGTTTAGAGAGTCTGAAAAGAGCTTAAAGAGAACTCCAGGGGGGTTCCTTCTTCGTATAACCACAGCGAGCCCGAAAAAGTGATAAAACGACGCTCGGTCATGTTCTTATGTTTTTTACAAGCACAAGAACGGACAAAAAGGCGCTCGAGGTTTTATGTAAAAACCATAAAAAACTATCAAAATCACACCAAAATGGAGAAAAATATGTCCATAACCTTTTTGTAATCATCAATATTTCACACCTGCAAGTCATTACACTCATTTCCACATTAGTCATTAGGTTTAAATAATAGATAAATATAAAAAACCCAAAAATTGACATAGTAAAAAGTAATTAAAATGAGTAAATAACTCAATTTACCATATCATTTCACATTTTTACCATAGAATTCCAAAAAACCCTCATTTTGCCCTCTGAATTCGGCGTTGATTTCCGGGAGCTACGGGTGATCATTTGACAAGCCGTCAGCAGCATCTTGGTAAGTTCATCATTCTTGATCTTTTCATGGTTTAAAATTTAGATTTCATTGGTTAAAAGTTTTGTTTTAAGTCGTTTATTGGACCATCTATGCGTGGAGGCATTCTCGCAGGTGGCCCATACGGGACCTGCGAGAATGACTCGTTCTCGCAGGTGGGCCTTAAGCCGCCTGCAAGAATTTCGCACTGTGCATAGTATGGCACCTGTGAGCAACGCAGAACTCAAAAAAAATTTAAAAGTTTAGCCAATAGAAAAGATTCATTTCATGAAAAAGATCATTAATAATCTTCATATGTTTCTTATGCAGGTAAATAGCCACAAACATGGTACTTGAGTGGCGAGAACGAGAACACGAGGAGGATAACGCAAACGCATAGAATCACCCTCCAACCATAGCTGCGTTAAGAGATTGTGGTCTCTTAAAATACTTTTGTATCCCGGGCATGAGAGCCCAAGTCCAATTATTGGAGTATCTAGTCTAAATGTGGGATCTGGACCAACAAGTTTTCATTGTGGGAGCTCATACATTAGCTATTGACATCGAGGACATATATTTCTTGACCGGATTATCCAGGTGTGGGTCCCATGTCAGTCTGACCGGCAGTAGAGGTGGCAGTTTGAAAATGAGTGAATACTGTAACCAATATTGTGTACCCGAGGCCGAAAGAAAGAAAGGGAAAGTGGCAATCTGGGGAGTAACTGACTTGACTCTCCGCACTATTCTATTCACGATTGCTCAGATGGCTAGAAGTGTCACTCCCCATATGGCATTGCAGAGCTATTTCCAGTACGCCATCGAGTGTACTGAGCCTCGAGTATTTAACTGGGCTGATGCAGTATTACGCAGTATCAAAAAACAACTAACCAAGTGCAGGCGAGGAGAACTGAAACAATTTGGTTATGGATCTTTGTTAGTGTCTTTCTTCCTAGAGAGAGTCCCCATGTTCAGACTACAGGCTGAGTGGGATCTTCCAGGTCCTAGAGATCCGAGGATGCTGCGGTGGTGTTGGCTCATGGTCCGGCACGTGGCAGGACCAATCCTCAAATATGACGATATTTTCTTTGACTGGTTGCAAAACCAGATGTTGATGGTCGATGACTATGCATATGTCGGGTTGGATTTCCGAGGAGATCCGGATCTAGCATTGCCTGAGGACGCTCAGTGGGGAGACCTCGGTAAGAAGTACACAAATTTTCTCTTTTTTAAATGTTTTTGAATTTTTTGTATTATATTTAAATGTTTTTGTTTTATAAATTTATCCAAAGACTAACACAAAACGTTGTCGATAACACAGATGTTGGAGCATATAGACCTGATGGATCTTCTCCTATTCAGCGACGAGGAGAGGCAGTAGCAGCAGTACCACAGTACGTCGAGGATTATCTGACGGTGGAGCAGAATTTAGAGGGCCTGACAGCCAATATTCCAGATATAACCCTGGAAGAAATTCCACGATGCGATCAGCATCACACTGTAGGAGTTTCCACAGCTATGGGTCAACTGCTCCGTAGAGTGGCTAGGGCAGTAGTGTGTTACCGTGAACGTCATCCGTGACGTCACCTTGTAGAAGCTATAAGCTTCAATTTTTGATATTTTGGTCTTCAGACAAACATTATGTAAAAACAAACTCTTTTGATTGTTATATATATACAGAGGGCTTCTACTAGTTTACTTTACATGGTGTGAATTGTAATGTGTTTGATTTATAAATGGTCTAAATGTTTGTCCAATACATAATTAGCTAATGCATATGTTAATGTATTAAGACGTCTAGGAATATGCTGATATTCAATGTAATCAAAATATCGTTCCAAGAGGCGAATCCACAAATACACTCGTAATAAAGTAGGACTTCGAATAGAGTAAACATTACTTAGTTGTAGTACCACAAGTTGTGAGTCGAGTCGCACAACCAAGTGACGAATTCCAAGCAATATAGCATCAACCAATAATTCAATAACGGCGCTATACTCGGCAATGTTGTTGGTTGCACGGCCAAGACATACACCTCATAAAGATATAAGTTCGTTTGTTGGGGCATAGATTGCCCATGCAGCGGAAGCTAGGTTCCGAGTACTACGGCTAGCACCATCAACGAAGCCAATATAAGGTGGTGAATACTCCAACATCTGGCAATCAAACACAACGTCACGTAAGGGCAGAGACCAAATAACATCAAAAGCAAACTAAAAGTAACACACACAAACTATGATACATAAAAATACAAGTACTTCTACACAAATAACTTATGCATAGTACTTCTTCAAGTACAACCCATTCCTAGGTTCACTCAAAGGTATACCATCATAATCAACCAGCTCATATGCTCCTTTTTCCAAAACTTTGCGAACAATGTAAGGACCACGCCACATTGGTTCGAATTTCCCATCTCCTAAGACATCTTTATCTTGTTCATACAGAAGAACAAGATCTCCTTCAGAGAAAACGCGAGGCTTGACATGCTTGTCATATTGTGCCTTAACACGTTTCTTCTAGGCTTCTATTACTAGAGTAGCATCACGTCGAGTCTTGTCTAATCACATCAAATACAACAGACGTTTCTCTTCCGCAGAAGTATTGGGTAAGAGTTCTACAGCTAGCTTCAAAGAAGGTATCTCACATTCTATTGGCAGAATGGCTTCCATGCCATAGACTAATTGAAAAGGCGTAAACCCTGTAGCGGATTTAACAGATGTCCGATATGCCCACAATGTCGAAAACAACATCATGTGCCAACTGATTTTATGAATTCCTATCATCCGTTGAATCATAGTTATAAGAACCTTATTGACTGCTTCGACCTGGCCATTAACCTGCAGATAATAGGGTGTTGAGCTATCATGACGAAGACCCAACTTCTCCATAAGTTCAGACATCATAAAATTCCTAAAATGACTACTGTGATCGGTAACGATAGCCTGAGGAACACCAAAACGTGCTATGACATGGTTGAAAAGAAATAACGCTGCAGTCTTTCCAGTATTATCGAATGTTGGCATCGCCTCGACCCATTTGGTAAAGTAATCAACAGCTACTATAATGTAACCATGCCCCCCGGTCGAGTGAGGGTGACATGTCATGAAATCAATGCCCCATTTTGCAAAAGGACCAACTGAGACCACAAGATGAAGGGGAGTAGGATGCGACCAAATCTTCTGATTGTAGGTCTAGCAGGCATGACACTTCTGAACAGCAGTAATGCAATCATTGAACAAGGAAGGCCAAAAATATCCTGCACGTAGAATCTTCTGGGCAATAGCATACCCAGACATATGACCACCACATGCTCCAGAATGGCAGTCATTCAAATCTTTCTCAGCTTCGTCAAAAGTCAAACAACGTCGAAACACAAAGTCAATTCCCCGACGGTAAAGAGTATCCCCAAGGATAATGTATTGACGTGCTTGATAACGAACACGATGTCGTTCATTACTAGACAAGGCAGGCTGGAAAGTTTGGGTTTGGAGATATATAATGATGTATCCATACCAAAGATCGTCAATGCTTATGAGGAAAAGAGATTCATCGGGCAATGAATCTACTACTACATTTTTCGTGGAAGAGTGAGGAAAATCACATATCAATTCGGCGAAAACTAAGGATTTCTTAGACGTGGCACGATCGAATTCCAAGTCGAACTCCTGGAGGATGACAATCCATTTGGAGTACTTGCCCCCTAGCAATTGATGAGTCAAAATGTGTTGCATAGGGTTGCAATGCGAAATCACTGTAGTTTTCTTGGAAAGAATATAATGATGAAAACGTTGAACCGCTTGAACAGTATCCAAGGCCAGCTTTTCAACATGATGATACTTGATTTCAGTTGATGTGAGACTTCGACTCAAGTAATAAACAACATGTTCATCGTGTGCATCATCTTCTTGAACAAGAACCATGCCGATGGTGTACTCCGAAGTAGCAAGATAAATAAAGTAATCTCGATTATAATCCAGAGGGAAGAGAAGTGGAGCTTTCGTGAGGGACAACTTCAAAGCCTCAAAAGCATTGTTAGCTGCAGTATCTCAGACAAACTCTGAACCTTTCTTAAGTAGACGCGTAAAACCGTGTGTAATTTCGACATAATTAGGGATGAAACGACGAAGAAAGTTCGCTTTCCCCTGCAAACTTTGTAACTGGCACAGTGAAGAAGGAGGAGGAAGATTAAAAATCGCCTCAACCTTAAGAGGATCTACCCGGATTCCTTGACGTGAAACAATGAAACCGAGGAGACGGCTGGACTCTACGCAAAAGACACATTTATGAGGATATAGGCGAATGCGATAGAACCGACAACGAATGAAAATTGCTCGGAGATGATTAGGGTGATCGACTCAGCGTAAAGAATGAGCTGGCAAATCGTCCAAATAAGGTTGAACGATATGCTTTATATCGTGAAACGCATAAGACATAGCACGTTAAAATGTCATGCCTGCGTTCTTAAGACCGAAGGGAAGTTTTCTATAGGCGAAAGTACCCCAAGGACAAATAGAAGCAGTTTTATGTTGGTCCTCAGGAGCGATGTTAATTTGATTATAGCCGGAAAATCCATCCATGAGAGAAAAGATATCGCTATCGGCACAGTCATCGACGATCTGGTCGACGAAAGGGGTTGGAAAGTTGTCTTTCGGACAGGCTTTGTTAATATCCCAATAATAAACACAAACACGTATACTACCACCTTTCTTATCAATCGGTACAGGGTTGGAATCCCACTCTGTCAGAGCCACGAGATAAATAAAACTGGCTTTGAGAAGTTTTTCAACTTTGAGTTTGATAGCTGCCGCTTTACGTGGATGGACCGGACGAAGGCGCTTCCAGAATGGTTTAGCTCCAAGTTATGTCTTAATCTCATGCACAACAATTGCAGGGTCGATACCTGGCATCTCTTTGTAACTCCAGGCAAAGATGTCACAAAATTCTTTAAACAGAGACGTATAGGTGACGATTTCCTCTGGAGAACACGAAGCTCCAATGTGAACATTTTCAACTATCCCAGGTTTAACTGATATATCAATCGGAATCGTGGGAGATATATTACTGAGGTTCCCTTCCGCAAACACATCACGTGTAGATCCGGGAACGGTCGATATGACAACAACGATCAACGGAGTCAAAATCCGTTGGTAGTTCTCGAGAGTGTGTTGTTCCAGAAACAGAATGGAACGATGATGCCCATCGTCCCAAGGGGTATCCTCCATGATGGACATGATCATCTCGTCAATGGGAAAAAAGACACGGAAAGGATCAGGAGACAACTCATCAAAAAAGGGTGTAGAAAGGGTTGTCAATTGAATGGATTGATAAGCAGACTCAACCGGACTTAACGGCATGACGTTGCCGAAACGAGCATGATCTCCTAGATCAGGGACTATCCAAGGGTCAAAAGACACTGGAAGCTCATGAGGCACAGTGGATATCATATGAATAGAAGCAACAGACGGGCGTGGAATATCGGGTGGTGGTGGTATGGGGAAAGTACCCATTAACGAAGAGTCTTTTAAAAGACCAACTCCAACATTCTCGCAACCCGGTGGGGTTTTAGCTATAAACGGCACGTTGCCAGTGCGAGTATCGAAATTAAAGAAGGCAAGTTGATCAACCGTAACGACCTTTCCCTGATGAGGAAAACGGACTAAACGGAAAAGTGTTGACACAACAGCACGCATAGAATGAACCCAGCTACGACCAAGTAGAAGATTATAATCCAGGGCAGCATCGAAAACTTCCACTTCAACTTGGACTGTCTTACCTTCGAGAGTAACAGGCAACAATGGAAGAACATCGTAAGGCTTAAAACTAGAGCCATTGAAGGCTCTCAAAGTATTTTGTGATTCATTTAAAGGAGGAGAGCCAATGGCTTTCCAACAGGTAAAAGACATTACGCACGTAGAGGCACCCTCATCAATAACAGTTCGGCAAATATTTTTGTCTGAGACAACAACTTGTATCTGAAATGCAAGCTAAGGGGGTAACCTTGGAATATGATCTTCCAAGTCAAAGACTATTAAATTCGTATCTATAGGATCAATTCCACCTATAGCTTTCAACAGAGCCCTTCTTTGTGCAGGACAAGACTGAAGGACTTCAAGGGCAGACATCGTTGAAGGTGCTTGGGCCAGATCTTCTACAATGCTATAGTTCTGGACCGCACGAGCATGAGGATTGAAAGTCGATTTCTTAACGACACCTTTCGGGGGTGGTCATATAACTGTATCAAGGCTCGGTCGTTCGAGATGAAGAGGACCGTTCGTAGGTGGATTGGGTGGAGAGGGTTGTACCAAATCAGGAGGTGAATCGTCAACCTTCTCCTTAGATGGAGTAGAGTCTTTAGCTCTAGTAGTAAGTGCAACGTTGTCTTTCTTGGAATCACCGGTACACATCAAAACATATGATGTCGTAGAAGTAGAGGGTTGGTCATGCATGACCAATGAGGCCTGTTGCTGAGACAGGAAGGGTTGGGACAAGACTGTCGGCGTAGAGGGTTTCGGCGTTCCTTGAAGGAACTTAGTAACCTTGGCACGTCGAGGACAATCCTTCGTGTAGTGATCGTCACCACAGATAAGGCAAGGGTAGCGTGGTTTGCGCTTATCCCGATCTTCAACATGAGGGGTTTTAGTTTGCTCATTTTGATTATTATTTTTACTCTCCTTATTCTTGCCTCTCCCTTTCTTANAGCGTTCACTTCAGAAGTTTTATCGGCAGGAGGAGCAGGAGACGGAGCATTTTGAACATTAGAAGATGTGGATTTAGTGGTTGTACTTGAAACAGAGTGTGAGTGGGTATGAGTAGTACCAATCACACCATCAGCTGCATGAGAGACAGCTGGAGTAGTTGAAGTGTTGGAAGTACCAGGACGAGGTAAAACAGGTAGTAGGTTGTAAAGTGTTCCCGTTTGCGAATAAACGAGATCAAGATATTGAGCACGACTGATAGCCTGCTCCTCTGTAACAACAACACCCATAGCAATGTCTTTACCAATTTCATTCACGAAGGATTTCGTAAACCATTCGTCCAGTAACTGATCAGGGAGTTCAAGTTTAATGAGACGTTGCCTCCTTCGCCACTCATGAATATCATCCGATACATGAGTGCCTTTAGTTTGTTTGAAAGAAGTCAAAATCTCAGTCCCAGTATCATAACGGATCGGTAACTGGTAATGTGTGAGAAAAGCCATAGCTAGGGTGTTGAAATCAGAAAAGAAACCTCGTGGCAATTCAATATACCACTTCGCAGCAGCATCAGTAAGGGTTCGTTGAAAAAGACGTAGACGAATGGAGTCATCCATCAGCGAGTTGGACGAACACCATAAATGAAAAGTCATGACATGATTATTTGGGTCCTCTCCCGCCTTGCCATTGAATTTCGGAATGTTCGATGGAAGCTTAGCTGGAATAGCAGGCCATTGGGGAGAGTGACGAATAGGATCATTTAGAATCCGAGACAAATCTGGCAAATCCAAGGTAGCAAGAAAAGGCAACTACTGATTCACTTGTGGGTATTGGTGGCTTTGGGGTGCAAGCCCTGTCGGCAAACCAGTAGGACCGTATGCAGTCTGTCCATAGAGGGAAGACCCTGGCTGAGTTGGTGGTGGCTGGATAGGATAGTAACCCCAAGGATTGTGACCTTGATTTTGAGTAGGGACCTGAGGTTGAGTAGTCTGACCCGAACCCCAAATAGGATTAGTTATACCCGGATAAGGTTGGTCTACAGTAGGGATAGTTTGTTGCCCCCCATCATTTTGAGGAAAGTTGCGTAGAAGTTGATTCCAATACCGGGCCAACTCAGGAGGTATGTTTTTTCCAAAAGGTGAGTTTGGTCCCCCTATGGTAGGTATATTTCCACCCGGAATGTGTGTGCCAACCGTAGGTTGTGTTGTAACTGTGCTATGTCCGGGAAAAGTAAAAGTAATCGTACCACCCTGTCCACCAACAGGAATCTGTGGGTTTGGTGCAATAGTCAGGATAGTGCCACTAGGATTAGGATTACCAGAAGGAAAAGGTGGGAGTGTCGGGATAAAACCGGGAATAGTATGCCCAAGAAAAGGAGGACCACCTGGAGAACCGGTTGGGGTTTGTGGAGTTGTTGGATTAGAAGCATTCAACAAAGCATTCAATGCATGGTAACCAGGAGGTAAATTTGGGTTAGCCTCAGGCATTCATTGGGTATTGATAGGAGCAAGGGTAGTTGGAGGAATTTTAGTTTGGACACTCGTAGTATTTGCAAGATGGGCCATCTCAGGAGGGAGAAAAAAATGGTAAGTGGTCGCTACAGGTGTAGTTTTTGTCTCAGGAGATACTGGAGTGTTGATTTCGTAAACCGGAGGTGACTCAGTACCGAAAAGGACTCGTCGGAAATCACCCGACCAAAAAGGATCTTGGCCTACTACACCAGAAGAAGGCCCAACAGTTGATTCAGAAGATGTAACAACTGCTTATTCAGAAGGATTTAATTGCACAAAAGGTCGTTCACCGCGACAAATGCGATAGTCCTCTCTAGTATTGGTAATTCGAAAATCTTCTAGAGAATCAGTGCGTTCTACACGTGGAGGTGGTGTAGAAACGTCTTGGACTTCACTCTGATGAGGGGAACCTTCAGGGGTACCCTCAGGTGTCGCCGTATGCAAGGGTTGTGAAACGTCTGGATGTTCCGAAGATAAACCTTGCATTCTACGTGAATGTCGTGGGGGAGCAATTGTAAACAAGTAACAAGCTCCGCAAAGAAAATCTTATGGTCAACTTTGAGAAACAAACAACACAAACTAGTAAGGAAAATCTAGGAAGCAATCACCAAACAAACAATACCTTCTAATTTTGAAGCCACTAGTTGGTGATGAAATCCAACGTCGCAACAACGAGACGAGAAGGGGCGGGGCTAAGGTGGAAAAGTTACGCTGACGACCTGCTTAACGGACTTACACCCTGGTGCAAGCTCCCACACATAATCGTGGGTATACCCTCCAAGGAGCCCAAGTGAGTCTGGCCAACGTCAATTCCAAGTACCGTGAAGACTTTCCCCTCCATAGTCACCTTGGGTAAGAACCTAGAGAGATAGGCCACTAAGGTCACCACAAACAATATTAAATCCTGGGGGAACAGTCGTCAGTCCGATCCACACGCAAGGGCAGGGTATCTAGCCCAAAATCAACTCAAAAGGATTCCACTCATCATTGTGGGTATACCTCGGAGTGATCCCCGTAATACGTGCAATCTCTACACCGATGTCAACAAAGCAGGGTTAGTAACTCTGCCAACACCAGTGCGACCTAGTGCTTGACCCTTATGTTAGAAGGGCTTCCTAGGACAATATGCTGCAAATGGAATTTAACACTCCCTAACTCAAGATGTTATTGTGTGTTTTGAGCTTTTGGAGAGTGTATCTCTCTTCCTACTCCAAAGCATTAGCCTAGCTAAATGTTGGTGTAAAAGAGCCCTAGAAAAAGTTACTAGATAAATTTTAAAGTTACGCAATGTCTTTAAAAGCTATTGTTTACTCAAAGGTAACGGAAGTGAAACTCGTGTTGTATGACTCTGACCCAAATAATGCAAGGATGATAATGAACTATAACAGTTTTCATTCCATGAATCCTATTAATGGGAAAGAGAGAAAATTTTCCAAATCAACTCTGTACTACAACGCAATGCACAATTTCCTTTCAGATGTCAATGCAAACAATCATTTATCAAATGACAATCTCTATGTGTCTTTTCCAAATACTTCAACAAACTCTAAAAATTGATTTTGTAATGTTTTCTAAAAGACAAAAACAATGTTTTTGAAAGAAAAGATTATTGTTCACTTTCCAAAAAGAATTCTCACGATATCAATGAGAAAGCATCAAATCAAATCATAAAGAATCAAGCAATAACAACCCAATCAACTCTTTCAATGAAAGCAAAAACAAAGCAAAGAGCAAACCAATGAGTCTTCTCAATGCAAACGAAAAATGTTCTTTCGAACCAACAAGCAAATGAGAAACACTGATCACTTAACTCTCAACCAATCACTGGTTCTCAACCAATCAGACACACTCAACTCCAGAAGTCAGAGAGAATGAAATTGCCAATAAGAGCTGCGAAATGAAAGTCAAGCTACAAAAGACAAGAAACACCTTGAAACCCTAAAACAGTTCAAGCATGCAAACTAAAGTAAGAGATATATCAATCAATGATCCAATAAGCCCATCAGAAGTGAATCAACTGATCTGAGCAATCAAAACTCAATTTCAAAATTTTCAAAAATCTTGCTCGCAGGCAAGCAGTGTTACACAGTGCGAGAAGCTATGATTCTCGCAGGCAATATTATAGCAAGGTGCGAGGTGTTCGTACTGAACCTTATGTGCAGGGTGCAAACCTGACTGGTTCTCGTAAGCTATAGTTAACACAGTGCAAGAACTCCTGAAGATGACAAAAATTTTGAAAATGAAAGAAAAAATGACAAAGGCTTCTAGACCCAGAAGGTCTCTCAGGATATCTTGAGGACTCAAAGACTGATAAAACAAGAGAAATATGAAACTAGAGCAAATGGCCACAGAAAAATACAAAAATCCACCAAAAAATGGGATTGTTCCCCAGTGGAGTTGCCAATTTTGTTTTGGGATTAATCTGTAAGTGCGGACACAAACCAATCTCCCTAGATCCACCAGGATCTAGAAGAAAGCAGGACAGAATAATACTCTTTCCCTAGATTTATACTATTGAATGAACTAGGAGGCAAGGATCATGTACATACCTTATAAACGCTTCCTTGAGTCTCTATTGTACCAATTTCGCTCCAATGCTCTTGCACCGTCAAGACCACAACAGTACAAACCAATCGAAGTGAAGACAATTCAATATATTCAACAGCTAATCTATACATATGATCAAGGAGTTATGTAATAAAGTGACATTAGCTTTATGGGAAAGGGACATATTACTGTATTAAATTGATAGAAAGTAAGACTTACAACCTGAGCCTTGATGTTGTAGATCTCCTTTCGATGGCTCCTAGCTCTGACACACACACTTGCTCATGCATGAAGAAAATCAACCACTTTTGATGACCTTGTTGGTGTCTCTAGCTGCTATAGCATCAATCCTTCACACAATCTTCCACTAATTCTCCAATCAATCTCTTGCTAGTTTGCTTCCTAACCTTTTCCATGAGTATTCCCCTCAATTTATAAGAGAGAATGGATTAGTTACTTGGATAGGAATGATCCCAAGATATCAGGAAAGCCAGTACTTAGATAACCATTCGAATGCCAACTCATCCTTCTAGAAGATTCCCTTCTAGAAGGTTCGAGATTTTATCTTTTTACCTTCTTTAGAAGATGTTCGCACCCTAGCAGTTAGGTACAGTGTGAACCCCTAGCACTCCAGCTTAATTCAGCCTGCGAGAATCATTCATTCTCACAGGAAAATATATAGGTAGCCTACGAACCTCCCTTAAAAATATGATTTATGGAAGCAGACAAAAGTAACTTTTCTCAAGAAAGGGTTCTAGTGAAGAGACTGATTTTTCCATCATCATTATATCATCATGACTACTAAAATTATGGATAACACTCATCTTAGTAGAGGTCATCAAGCAGTTGGATTTGCCAACAACACCACACCTGCATCCATACAACATCAGATGGCTTTGCTAGGGACGATATCTTCGTGTAAGCCAACAGTGTCGCTTATCATACGACATGAGGCCCTTCAAGGATGAGGCATTATGTGATGTTGCCCCACAGGAATTCTATGATGTTCTGTTAGGTCATCCATATATGTGGAGGCGTCATGTTGTTTATGAGTCTCGACCCCGTAGCGTCATTGTTACTCTAGGGGGTTATCCCTACAGGATACGAGAGGTAGTTATGACTATTGTACCAACAAAACAATGTCACAAAGTGGTCTCTCATACCGCAAAGTTCAACCTCTTCACAATATGTTCAAAAGGTGAACAGAAAGACACTGCAACCACTACAGCCTCAGCCCAAGCACCTTTTATCCAGTAGAAGCAAGTCGACAAGATTGCAGAAAAGCGCAAAGATTCCTTCTGCACATAGTCATCTCATGTATCCATACTGGTTATAAATTTCCAACCCTTCCAACATCAAGTTCTTGACAACATTCCACAAGCCAAGCAGCACAACTTCTCCAGCAAGGCAAGCAGCTCACCAAGGTTCAGATTCAGCAAACACTTACCCCTCTCCCCCGGGAACTCAACGCAATGGAGACCATTGCTTCATAAGGAGGGAGTATTGATCTAAGTGGATATCGATTTCCACCCACCTATTCCAACTGGCTCAAAACAATTATTTGGCAATTTACTATTTTTAGCAGTTTTTTGGGTCCTAAACTTCTGGGGTCATTTTAAGGGCCTAAACGACAATTTTTCACGATTCGACACCTCAATAATGATGTGTGCCATTATTGATACTTTGAAATGAAGATCCTCATCAATACCTTTCCAACGAGCTATGGTACACCCCAAACGGAGATCGTATGCTAAAGTTACACCCTCGGGAAGTTGATACACCAAACTACCCAAAACGAGGTCCACAAACCTATTGGCTTTTCATCTTCTGGGGTTAGGGTTTTGGATTTTCTTTTTGTTAAAAAATCCTTTGGAGACTCATTGTAACCATTATCTTCTTGCGAATGAGCATAGCCATCACATCTCTTCTTAGAGATAAACTGCCACCATTCTAACAAGTCATTCACTCTGTAATTTACAGTTTTTGTACATTTTCTCATTAATAATAAAAAAAATGTGCATTATTGTATCTTTGTGTTTATTGCAATATTTATGTGTATCTCGCAATATCTTTGTATATTTCATTGTTATATCTCTACTTTCATTTCATTCTCAAAAATCATCTAGATCACCAACCAATACAAAAACATCGGCTACTATGATTATACAAACATAGTGCTTCTTTGAATACCCAAGCAACCAAATAGGTATGCTAATAACCATTTAATGTGTATAGTTAAGGAGAGAATTTAGGTAAGGTATCAGGGGAGAGTATTGCATTTTGTGTGGCTTATTCATAGTGGGTATTCAAAACCTTACTAGATATGAGTTCAAGTGTACTATAAAATTTACCCTTAGGCCATGCTAACATGAAATATGCCAGTAAAGAGCCAATATATCCTTTGGAACCATGCAAATGAAGCATAATTCATTAAGTGCCTTTCAAAGGTCAATACATTCAGTGGGGGGTAGGGCATTGACTTTTAATACCACAACAAATTGAAGCCATTGAGTCAAAACTTAAACAAAGCCATGGCCTAGTGAAAAACCAAAATTACCAATCACATAAACTAATTCTAAAACTGAGAGTGGGAGTCTTTCTAGTTCAAAGCCAGAAATCTATTAATACAGAAGCACAAATGGAATTCATAACCAACATTTTAAGCATTACACCTCAAGAAAAAATGGGTACTCCATTTGGCCCTAGTATTTATTATTCATTCTCAAGTGAGAATATCAAAAATCCATAAACAAAGAAAAGGGAAAAAAAATTGTATCTACACAATATAACAAATTTACACAAGATATTGAAGAGTCATATCCCCACAATGCAAGTTTAAGAAATCATACCAAATGACCAGTCTTTGACATTGTTCATGCATTTAAAAAAAAATCCTTAGGGAAGAAACACTCGTGAAGGAATTATTTATTTCTTCATTCATACACCATTAAATATTCACAATGGGGAAACTTAAATCTTTGAAACTTAACATTATAGATTATCTTGAGATGTATCCCACCCAAACAAAACCAAAAAGACTAGTAAGCATTGGTCTCCCAAGGCCATGATTTATCCACCACCAACAATAGCATTGTTTAAACCTAGGAGAGATGGTTTCAATCCAAGAGAAGGTAGTTACAACCTAATGCAAGTAAAGGTTGAATTAAAACATAGAGGGAGGGAAAAATGCAGTAAACTAATTAACCAGTAGAGGGATTAACCCTCTTTTTCATCAAACATGGGTTTCCATGTGGCTACCACTATTTTATTAGCTCGACGATCATGAGTTAACCCTTATCACATCAAACATGATTGATCCAGATTTTATGAGTATAATGAAATGAACATGGATTATCATTATTATTAACACATAGACACAAGGAATAATAACAGAAATACAGTAAAATTGGCTTCTATTCAATAAAGAAATAAGTTGAAACTGTAAAATGCAAACTGAAAACAAGCTTGTTAGAATGGTGGTGACTTATCTCTGAGAAGAGATGTGACGGCTGCACTCATTCGCAAGAACATGAGTACAATGAGGCTCTGAAAGAATGTTTACAATAAACATGAATTCCAAAACCCTATACATCCAAAAACCTAACCCTAGGAGATGAAGCGCCAAAATTCATGTGGGCCTCGTTGGGGTAAGTTAGTACATCAACTTCTCAGGGTCGTAACTTTTGCATACGATCTATGTTTTAGGTGCATGATAGCTTGTTAGAAAGGTATGTCCAAGGACTACACATTATGCCATCAAACTCTAACTCAATCTACACTTTCATTGTGGTGAGCCCTAAAAACATTGTTTAGGGCCTCAAAACAATTATGAAAGTTCAGGACCCGAAAACTAGGAAAAACTGCCAAACTAAAAAACTACCAAGATGAGCCAATTGGAATAGTTGGGTGGCTACTGATATCCACCTGGATCAATGGTGGTTTCCTTCATGTCATTCAATGCATGTTGGTGTATGAAGTGAGGGGAGTTGAAGTGGCCTATATACAATGAAATCTTTCAACTCAAAGCCCAAGGTCAGATCTCCATTGAATCTAGAAATAGATGCAAGACTCTACTACTTTTAAAACCTACCTCCAATGTATATTGATTTATCATATGATTACACAACCTAATCAATCAAGGGTAAGTGTTAAGGTTGGAGCACTCAAGGTTCAATCTTTGTGTAATTTTATGTGAAACATGGTTTGGATTATAATATACTTGTGTTGTCTGCCAATGTTTAGTGCATAGTCATAATTCCTAAGGTGGTTATAATGTAGATTCAATAATCCAAACCCATCATTGCAATCAAAACCATAATTCCTATGTTGACTAAAAGACAACAAATAGTCTTAAGAACGTTTTGTGTTAGATACAAGAATGATGAAGTGGACGATTATGATCGAATTGAGATTTTATTTTTTTCAGAATCAAGCTCAAATTTGAACCAAATTTAGCTCCTATGGTATAAGCAGAGATTCTTTTGATAAAAACTTGACAAGGGTTTGAATGAACTCAATATAGCATTGTTCTTCAACATATATGAAATAAACTATATTCGTATAGAATCATCAAATTCAACTCAAGTGAAACAATGCTAGATTTAGTCGATTAGGGATCTAAAATAACTCATAATGAATTGATACTACAAGTCCTAAATTGTAAAAATAATGTCAAGCAATGTAAGGTTGTTAATCCAGACATTAAGGGATACTTGAGTCTAGTCAATGGTGAATTTGATCATAGTTGATAAGATTGTCATCTCCTGAAAACTACGAAACAAAAAAAAAAAAAAAAAAACTTACGATAAATTAATCAACCTCAAATATCATTTAAATTAAAAGTGCAAAATCGTTAAAGGTAGAAAATTAAGGAGTTGGGTCAAGTGCTTCTTAGCCATTAACATTTTTACTTTCAGAAATAGGACAAGCATGACATTAACTTTTGATTTCATTTCAAAATGAAAATCAACAAAAGTAATCCAAATTCATAGGAGGAAAAGGCACTTGAAGTGTAGTCACGTAATCATGATTATTTCCACCATACAAACATAACGTTCATTTACTAATTGATAGACTTGAACAAAATAGTTACAAGTACTTATCTTTTTGAATAGTTACACATGTGGAATTCACTGTGTGGGAGTGATTTTCCTCCAATTGCATGTATCTACCATGGACACCACCCCCAAGTTAGGTTATGAGGAGAAAATTATGGTTACAATTAATCTAGCTTAGAAACAACCCAAAATGTGTTTCCAGGTGATCTTAGTTATAGAGTATAAAGCCTCAACAATGTAATAAAGTCACATTGTATAAGTGACCAACCATTAGGATTAAGTTTAATATGTGTTATTAATAGAAGGTAGTTGGGTTATCCAACCACCTGTGAACTATATAAAAGAGATTCAATGTCAATGTAATTAATGATTTCATGATAATAAAAGTATCTTTTAAATGAGTCCAGTCTTATCATATCTCTAACTTTTTATGCTCTGAAATTTCACATGGTATCATAGAAGGATGGCCCTAAGTATTATTTTTAGTGAATGAGTTTGATTGATTATAAGGGTTTAGAGAGGAATCCTACCACTCGAGCTAAAATCGTTCACCGATGTGACTGCATGTGTGAGACACCATTCACCACAGTATCCATTGTGAAAAATCTAATTTCTATTAATCAAGGGAAAAGGCCACGTGACATAGGGAATTTGAAGAAGTCATCAAGGATGTAGTCTCCACGTTAGAGAAAAGGTAACTAATGTAACCACCAGTTTCAAGGAATAAAGTAACTGACAATTTCCACCATCCACTACTTGTAATTTGCGAAGGAGACACCATATCAAACTTGAAATCAAGTCATGGTATCCAATAAAATAAATCACCCATTCAAATGGAACCACCATAGTTCAACATATATCCAATAGAAGAAGTTAGCCATTGCATGAAAGAGGAAAGGTGCCCATGAAGAATCTAGGTGTTCACCACCAAAGTTTTTTAGGGCCTATAAAGAATAAAAAAATGTGTTTATCATCAAATAAAAAGAGTTGCATTTTTTGGAGCGAGGGATTAGAGCCATCTAATTGTTAAAGGAAGAGTAGCCCTGGTTGTCATGCCTAGCATACCATGAACATACAAAGAGAAACAAAAGTAAAAAAACATCACATAGTAGAGTTATATATTTGATATGGGTCATTTTTTGCTTATTTTTATATAAAGAGTTATTTAATTCCCAAGCTTTGTGGAAGGTGAAGGCTCTGTCTAAATTGAATATACTTATGTGGCTTTCTTTCTCTTATCGAGTTCTAAAATGGGATCATTTACAAAGAAGAGGTAAAGCGAGACCAAATTGGGCAGTCTTTACAAGGCACATGAGGAAGCAAACTTTCATATATTTCGGCTATGTCTTTTTTCTATACAAGTTTGGCATGAGATCAAAGAGTCCTTGATTTTGGCCTCCTTGTGGCATGGAGACACCATTGAGGTTTGTCTTCAATCATGGTTTTCTCGGCAGGAATTGAGTAGCTTGTGAGTTGTATCGTTTCTAGTTATTTGGAGTATATCGAAAACAACGAACTATGCTCTCTTTGAAGGCAAACTTCACCCAACCTTCCAAATTTAGACACAAGTAATGGGTCTCCTTCCTTTCTTCAAAGAGGTTTCCAAGAAAAAGATCCCTAGGATGGTTGGCAAGGCACAGGTGGATAAGACCTTTCCTTGGGGCCACTTCGATGGGGCATATCAAGGACATAATAGATTAGTGGGACTCGGGTTTACTGTTTCCTATCATATCCCCATTACTTTCACTTTAAAGCAAACATGGGGTGAGGAACCAACAATATAGGTGAATTTATAACACTATTTTATTTGCTTAAAGTTACCTTGGAAATGGAACTTTTTGCAATTTAGATATTTGGTGACTCCCTTATGGTTATCAAGTGGATGCTTAAACAGGGGAAGGTTCAAAATATTGGACTTCTGGCTATAGCGGAACAAGTGAAGGACATAGCTACAGCTTTCTAAGATATCATATTCCCACATATTTTCCATGAGAAAAACCAAGTGGTAGATAAACTCTAAAAGGAAGGTCTGGTTTTGATGGAGAACACCTATGTCCTTGCAAAATTTCAAGAAGGGCATTGTTTTGTTCGCGGACAAGATAGGTTGGAGGCCTTTTAATGTGACTTTTTTATTTTTTATATGTAGTATGAATATCTCTTTCCAAGGGTTTGAAGGTTACTATGTTGTGAGTGGATAACATTTTTTGTTGTTGTTGCTTTAATATGTCAATGTCATATTGTCTTTGACAGTTTTTAGAGCTAGGTTCAACTCAAATTTTTGATCATTCAAGGATCTTATCTCGAGGGTGAACATGGTTAGTGCATTGAGCATTTATATATGTCAGTGTCATACTATCTTTGGTGGTTCTTTAGAGTCTTGATCAACTCATTTTTTGGTCTTCCAAGGCCCTCCTCTTTGGGGCACACATGGTCAATGCATTTGCACCTTATGATTGTATTTTATATTCTACTTGAATACAAAATAAGTTTTTTTCCTTGGAAAAAAAATAGATTTATTTAATTCCCAAAAGGAGAGAGTGTAGATAAATAGGTTTTACTTTTTCCTCCATTCCATAATCATTCGAAGAGATATATTTTAGCTTCGTAAGTTAATGTTTTTCTAGCAATTTCATTTTTTGATAAACAAAATTTAGCTCTAATAACTGATATTAAAGAATCATCAAATATGTACTATAAGATTGAGAAAGTATGATAATGAAATAGATGATGTTTTTGTGTCTTGAGGCCAAATCTTTTGAGATAGAAGGGATTAAGAGTAGATGTAGGTGAATATGGTTTATTGTCCAATAATTTGAGAGACACAAAATTTTAGAGTTCAAGAATGAGATTTGGGAACTTGGGAATTCAACAAAGTTAGAACTTGGGAATTATGCATTTACAAGGGTGAAGAGACAACTTAATGGAGTACCTACATGGTTCTAAAACTACAAAGAAGAGAATTTTCTTGATTTTAATTTTAATGTTTGATTGTTAATCACATTTTAAATAGTCAGTATTGCAACCTTACGACAGCATGTTAGAGTATAAGGCTTAAATAATGTAATAAAGCCACATTGTATAAGTGAAAACCCATTAGGATTTAGTTTAAAAGGTATCATAATAGGTGTCATTAATATGTGTTATGAGTAGAAGGTAGTTAAGTTATCCAACCACATATGAACTCTATAAAAAAGATTCAATGTCAATATATTCAATGACTTGATGATAATGTGTAGTAAACCTTGATAGAGAAAAGATACAAGATAAACCTTTAACTTCGTAAATAAACCATTAACTTAAGAGGTACCAAAATGTATTCAGACCATTAAAAACATAAGAATGTAGAGAGAACCCTTCAGGTAGGGTAACACCATCAAATACTCCTTATGTAAGAAAGAATTATGCAGGCCATGCTTGCTACAATGCAATAATCAACATCCAATGTATCTCAATACAATGATACTCACGTGTATTTATACTTTCTTGTGAGCATTCCTAGGGGTCCATACCAACTACCACTTATTATTGTAAGTTTTAAACCTGTGAAGTAAAGCAATGCATATAGATTCTTAAGAAAAACATAAATTAACCAATGGCTCATACACATAGTACACAAAGATTTATACCAGAAACCCTTAACCGGGAGAAAACCTTTCAACACTTCATTGTATTAATTTCACCATTCACCATACAATATATATACAATGTTTTTAGGTATTTCGTAGATACCAAAACCCTAATCCCTTAATCTGGGATTAATTTAGAAAACTGCTAAAAATAGCAAAATCCGCTAAAATAGCAAAAACGCCCAAAAAAAATCGGGTCGTTGCGTGTAACTGGGGGGGCCATACCTGGCCCCCCCTAGGACCCCCCTAGGAAGCACCCGACGCACACATCACAAAGCCCACTACTAGAGGGATTGTCAGACACAGTTGTCGAATCTGACGTGCCCACACACACACATGCAAAGAATATAACACATACCCAACATTCTCCCACTTGTTGTTTTCTTTGCATCCAGGGGTCCACGGGATTATATAGTCAACAATCCAGGGCAGCAATGCCCATTGTTACTCTACACCAGGAGAAATTTTCTGTGCTCGCAGACTTTGTCAATGAATCTGCAACATTCTTCAAAGTGTCAACCTTTTCCAGCAACACCTTCTTTTCTTCAACGATGTCTCTCACAAAGTGATATTGAACATCAATATGCTTTGTCTTCGAATGATAAGATAGGTTCTTTGCCGGGTAGATTGCACTCTAACTGTCACAATCTAATCTTACTGCTTGTTGTACCAACCCAATACCTGAACACAATCTCTGTAACTATACTGATTCCTTGCTTGCATGAGTGGTTGCCATGTATTCAGCTTCTATAGTTGAGAGTGCCACTACAACCTGTCTTTTTTTCATCCAACTAATTACTCCTCTAAATAGGTTAAACACATACCCACTTGTAGATCTTTTGTGATCCAGATCTCTAGCCCAGTCTGCATCAACAAAGCCATGTCTGTCCACCACTTTGTCTAATCTCGGTCTTCCTTGGTAGCACAATCCATAACTAGCAGTGCCATGAATATACCTGAAGATCCTCTTTACTGTTGTCCAATGCTCCTTCCCTCGTTTTGACATATACCTGCTCAAAACTCCCACTGCATGTGCAATGTTTGGTCTAGTAAAAACCATTGCATACATCAGACTGCCAACTACACTGGCATACGGAACATGGGACATGTCCTTTTCTTCTATTTGTGTCTTGGGACATTGGTCCACAAATAACTTTACACCTATAGGAATAAGAACCTTGACCAGTTTACTTCCATGCATATTAAACCTATGCAATATTGTCTCAACATATTTTCTATGATTCAACCATAGTTTCATGTTTGCACGATCTCTTTTAATCTCCATTCCCAGAATGAAGTTAGCAGCACTGAGATCCTCCATGTCAAATTTGAAGGATAGTTGTGATTTCACCTCCTTGATAATATCCATGTTATTTCCTACCAGCAACATGTCATGAACATACAACACTACATAAATGAAGTGATTACCAACCTGCTTGGAATATACACAGTGATCATCCCAGCTTCTCACAAATCCCAATCCAAGAATGTATGTGTCAAACTTTTGGTACCTCATCCTAGGTGATTTCTTCATACCATATAGTGACTTCTTTAGCTTACAAACCAGCTCTTTATTTCCCTTCACTACAAATCCTTCTGGCTACTTCATGTAGATTTATTCTTCCAAATCCCCATATAGGAATGTTGTCTTCACATTCATCTGTTCCACTTCAAGATCAAAAGCAACAGCAATAGATAAAAGAAATCTAATAGAAGTTAACTTAGCAACAGGAGAAAAAATCTCACCAAAGTCAATTCCCTCTACCTGGGGATAACCTTTTGCTATTAACCGAGATTTATATTTCTCCCCTTTTCCTTTTGCATTAAACTTCTTCTTAAACAACCATTTGCTACCAATAGATTTTCTTCCAGCTAGCAACTCAACTATATCCCATGCCTCATTCTTATCCAAGGCATCCATTTATTCAAACATGGCCTTCTTCCAGAGTTTACTATCCTCTAAATTCACTGCTTCCCTGACAGTTCTAGGATCATCATCAGTAATAGATAAAGCAAAATTGGAATGGAAATCGTGTGGACTATACCTTTCTGGTTTCCTTCTTTCCCTCACTGATATCCTCAATATTGGGGTATGAGGTTCTTCTTCTTCTACTTCATCTTCTTCAAATGATTAAGATTTTGCATCATCCAAATCCAACTCTATTTTCTCAGGTTCTTCTGGCCTTGGTAAGAATTCTTGTTTGGAAACATCTTTTACCTCTCTGAAAACAACATCTCAATTGTAAACAGTTTCTTGGTTTCTAGGTTCCAAAGCTTATAACCTTTCACACCATCTTTATAACCAATAAAGATATACTTTTTAGCTTTTTTATCCAGCTTACTCCTATTTTCCTTTGGAACGTCTACATAAGAATCACAATCAAACACTCTAAGATGTTCAAGAGAGGGTTTCTTTCTAGTCCATACCTCGTGTGGAGTTTTATCATCCAATGTTGATGAGGGTGATCGATTGACCAGGTAACATGTTGTACCCACTACCTCTACCTAGAATTCATGTCCTAACTCGGCACCGTTGAGCATGCTCCTTGCTTTTTCCATCAGTGTCATGTTCATCCTTTCTGCAACTCCATTCTGTTGAGGTGTTTATGGAGTAGTCTTCTTCCTTGCTATACCACACTTCTTACAGAAATATTCCAATTCATTTCCACAGAATTCTCCACCATTATCTGTCCTCAATACCTTTATTTTCTTCTTTGTCTGATTTTCTACCAGAGCCTTAAACTCTTTAAATTTATCAAATACCTCATATTTCTTTCTAAGAAAATAAATCCATGTGTTCCTTGAGAAATCATATATGAATGAAACATAATACACAGATTTATCTGGTGATGGAACAGACACGGGTCCAAACACATCATTGTGTATCAACTCTAAGATCCCCTTTGCTCTTGTAGCACCATATGGGAATCTTACTCGATTCTGTTTACCATATATGCAATGTTCACAGAAATCAAAATCTAGAGTGCAATTAGACATACCTTCAACCATACCTTTACCGTGTAGTGTTCGAAGGCCCTTTTCTCCAATATGCCCCAGTCTTTGA
>ML787802.1:449848-460139 GCA_009831015.1 Picea engelmannii | reverse complement strand
ATCTTACTCGATTCTGTTTACCATATATGCAATGTTCACAGAAATCAAAATCTAGAGTGCAATTAGACATACCTTCAACCATACCTTTACCGTGTAGTGTTCGAAGGCCCTTTTCTCCAATATGCCCCAGTCTTTGATGCCACGGCATGGTCTTCTTTCCAGGGACAGTATTGGTCATGTATTCTTTATTTGTCTGCTCAAGGACAACATAACTATTACACCCATTAGTATAAGTTCTTCCCAACAACTTGTATAGAGTTCCACACCGAACTCCCCTCATCAACACCATTTCTCCTCGTACGATATTGCAAGTGCCCTTTCCCAATACAGTATCCACTCCTGCATCATCCAGCTTGCTTACAGATATTAGGCTCCTGGCTAGTTTTGGAATGTGTAGAACCCCGGGGAGAGTTCCAATTCTTCCATATTTTAGCAACAAATTAAGCCTTCCACGTCCCATGATTTTGGCTATCGATGCATCTCCTAGGAATACATCAACAACATCGTATTTTTCATATTCAAAGAACCACTCCCTATGAGGAGTCATATGGTATGACGCACCTGAGTCGATCAACCATAATTCATGATCTGCATGTGTACCTATAGATGTCAGGTAAACATCACCTCCTTCTTCAGTGGACGTTTTTGCCTCTGTGGAAGAGGTACTATCAGATCCCTTTGGTTTATCAACCTTATTAGACTTGCAATCTTTCTTATAATGCCCTGTTTTACCACACTTCCAGCATTTCCTCAAAGATTTTCCTGGAGACTTAGATCTACCTATAGATTTAGATCTCCCCCCCCCGGGAAGACTTACCAGGATTCTTGTCTTGGGTACGACCTCTTACAAATAAAGCATCTGTGCTATGACCATCCATGCTTTTCCACCTCATCTCTTCAGATAACAAGGATGCAACTACATCCTCATACTTCAATGTAGATTGAGTGGTACTACCAATTGCTACAACCAGATTATCCCGAGAGTCTGGCAAAGAACATAACAAAGTAATACACTTATCTTCTTCTGCAATCGTAATATTAACATAGACAAGTTGACTTACCAGAGTATTAAAGGCATTTAGATGTTCTATCACAGAATCTCCATCTTCCATCCTAAGATGATATAGCTTCTTTCAAAGAAACAACTTGTTTACCAAGGACTTTGATTGATACAAATTCCCTAACTTATCTCATAGTTCCTTGGCTTTATATTCTCCCGATACATTTAACAACACTGAATCTGCCAGGCAGAGTCGAATAGTACTCCTTGCTCTTATGTCCAACTTCTCCCAATATTCCTTCGACATACCAATAGGTGGTGTACTAGTAGTTTGTGTACTAGTAGGTTGTGTACCAGTAGGTTGTTTACCAGGATCCACAGTGATCCATTGTTCTTTGTCTACAAGAAGGTCCTCCATCTTGAGCTTCCATAGCTCAAAGTTTTTACCGTTGAACTTCTCTATCTCGATTCTAGAAGAGCTTGCCATTCCTCTTTCTACACTCGAATAACCACTACAAAACCTCCCACTAAACCCAGGTTTATCACAGACCCAAGATAAACCTTATCTATCAAGACCGAGCCAAACCCTCAGCAACAAAGGCGTCCTTCTGAAGCCAAAAACGAGCTCTATCACCACATGTAAGTTTTAAACCTGTGAAGTAAAGCAATGCATATAGATTTTTAAGCAAAGCAGAAATTAATCAATGGATCATACACATAGTACACAGAGATTTATATCGAAAACCCTTAATGGGGAGAAAACCTTTCAACGCTTCATTGTATTAATTTCACCATTCACCATACAATATATATACAATGTTTTTAGGTATTTTGCAGATACCAAAACCCTAATCCCTTACTCCAGGATTAATTTAGAAAACCGCTAAAAATATCAAAATCCACTAAAATAGCAAAAAACGCCCAACAAAACATTTCGAGGCACTGCCCCGAATGCTGCGCGTAGCCAGGGGGGGCATACCTGGCCCCCCTTGGGACCCCCCTAGGAAGCGCCTAGTGCACACGACACAAAGACCACTACTACAGGGATCGTGAGATGCAGTTGTTGAATCTGACATGCCCACACACACACACACATGCAAAGAATATAACACATACCCAACAATTATTGTATTATTTCTTCTAACTACATAGTGGGTCTATTCCATGATTATGGACACATTACATTCGTTATCCCCCCCTGTGTACCTCCCTAGGTACCCTATATTATCCTCCTTGGGTACATTACATTCCATCCCCCTTTGCATGTTTCATCCTAAAAACATGGATGGAAGCCATATAATAAGGTATGCTAAGCAATACAGTTCATTGATACCAAGCACAAGCATCCATCCATCTTAGTGAAATGTGGACATGGGGTCCAACTGTGACCTTTCCTTTTCGATCTTGATTATGGTTGCTATAGTCCTCCATGTGCCTCCATATTGGTTTCTTTTTGGATCCATGTTGATCCATATTATGTTTGTTGATGCTCACTACCTTTCCTTGATGACTTTTGTTTCTCTGGGTGGTGTGGGTGGCAATAAAAAACAACCATAGTTATTAATTATTTGGTCTCTAATCCTTCAATATGTGATTCCTTTGAGTCATGTAGCTTTGTTAACTCTTCTTCTTTCTTATGCCCTTCCAAGGGCCTTTCTTCATGTGATTTTGTAGGCTCATCTTCGGATTCAACCTCACACTCTTCATTTGATGTGTCAAAAGGTATTGTAGTTAGTTTCCCTACAAGGAATTATTCATGTGCCACCTTGAGCCCTTTTTGTTTAGTTACAGAAATATCCTATAGTGTGATTTTCCTTTTCTTGTACCAAAGATCCATAAACTTCGTTTGCACATTAATATTAATTGTACCAATTGAATCCATCCAAGGATATCCGAGAATAATATCTACATCATCCATAACTATAGCATGGAAATTTGAATGCAAAACATATTTATTCATAGCAATATTCAAATCTTGAAAAATTTGAACATTCTAACCCTCAAATTGTGTGCTTGGATTATGCTTTGCATGGATTTGCAATATTTTAGCCAAGTTAGCATTAACAAAATTATTCTTACTACTACGGCTTATATAAATAATAATCTTTTCCTACTGAAGATATCCATGAATTTGTAATAGGAAGTGTCCACTTGAAAATAAACCCTTAGTTCTTTCTTTATCCTTCTTTTCATCATGAGACCACTTGTCTAAAAATATGTGTTCATAGACTTCATCTAAAAGTGCCATCATCCTATCATAGTTAAGCAATTTTCACCATATGGTAGCACCATATATTATTTTAGATTTCACCCAATATTTTCAATCATTTAGCCATAATCTCTTCATCCTATTGTTGTATTCTTCAATACTACAACCATCATATTTTCTTTTAAAAACTATCTTCCTTGTAAAAACCCAAAAATAGAACTAGGTTTTTGAAGAAAACCACTTACTTTTCAAAAGAGTTCCTTTGTGCGTTTAGGGTTTTGAAGCAACTAATTTGCAAGGGATATAACACACTGGATATACATCAAAAGCATAAATATAATATATCAATCAAACCCCAAAAATTACCTATCCAATGTCATTAGTGTGGTTGTAATCTAGGTGCTCTATTAAAAGATGTATGCATTGCAATCCATGTGGCCATTATCGGAAAACACGGACTTTAATTTGGATAGTTTTTATTTATAAATTGGGTGTTGTTTTAGAAGAACTCAAATGTATGGTTCGTTTCTTAATATTATGCATAGGAAGCTTCATAACCGAAACCGAATGACATCATCATCTTTTTTTCCCTTGAGATTTTTGCATTTATTTTTTTTCCCTTTTTTGGCCCAAGAAAGAGTTATGATACCATTTGTAGTAAATCTTACAGATAAAAGATAAAGAAAGTAAACCTTTAACTTTCATAAATAAGCCTTTAAATTCATAACTAAATATTTAACTTCATAAATAAACCCTTAACTTCGGAAATACCAAAATGCATTCACACCATAAAAAACACAAGAATGTAGAGAGAACCCTTACGGTAGGGTAACACCATCAAATACTCAAGGAAGGAATCACTCCATAAGCCTAGGTGTTTATTCCAACTACCTTTTATTATTATATTATTTCCTTTAATGACGTTGTGGGACTATTCCATGATTATGGCCACATTACATTCATTATCCGTGTTGGTTACCTCCCTAAGTACCCCATATTGTCCTCCCTAGGTGCATTACATAATAAAAACATATTTTACATTATACCAATGTTACCAAATCTCTGATTTTGTATGCTTGGAAATTTCACACTGAGATGGATAGTTCAACAAGGTTAATGAATCCCAAAGATAATTGATTTGGTGCATTATAATCATGTAGCACACTCTAGTGGCACTCACAAAATGTATAAGGCTCTATGCATGCCAACACTCGCACTAGATCAACAATTACACTTTCAAACCTCCCACTTATTGAAGAAACCTTCATAACTATGATATAATTCTAGTGCAAAGATCCCAACAAAAACTATAATTTGGCAAGGGCCTGGATTAGATGGTGCAACATATCAAGGATCCCATCGCCAAATATCCTATTAGTTGGATTCAAAAAAAAGTAACAACTTGAGGTGATTAAGACCCATCATAAGTTCGTGCTAGCATCATAAATTCCTCCCAAGCTCTTATTTTCACTACTTACAACCATGTATTGAATCATAACAATATCAAGTTCATACTAATCCATAAAACATAGATGAACATGATAAAAGAATTAAATGACCATGTGTAGAATGATGCAAAAGTCAAGTTTGGGCTTTTGTATGAAGCCTTGCATGATAAGGATGAGATGTTAGAAATATTCTCAAAGTAAGGGCACCTTTAAAATATTTACAAAGGGGAGTTCTTTTAATGACAAGTGGCATGTCACATAAACATGTTTATCTCTCCCCCTTTTCCCCACTGACCACATCATAACCCCCTTCTTGCTTATAATCAAGCCAAATCCACATACATTTTGTATTATATAGCATGTGTTATATCATAGTGAAATTCACTTTAATGCTTCAACTTAGGAAAAGTGCCAAAAATTATATATCATAGTGAAATTCACTTTAATGCTTCAACTTAGGAAAAGTGCCAAAAATTATATATCATAGTGAAATTCACTTTAATGCTTCAACTTACGAAAAGTGCCAAAAATCATATTATAATATTATCTAGTGGGGGTTTGGCCTTGGCTCCTATTAGTAACCTTTACAATTATTTGTAAATAAACATCATGGGTGTTTATATACACAACCCATATGGATTGACACCCAAAAGAAAATGATTCAAAAGAGAGAGACTTTTTGGAGGAGGGAGAGAGTTTGCAGACCCTCCAAACTCCTTGAATTCCAAACATTGAATTAGGCCCCACATGATTCCATACTTATATTTTTTTTCAAATAATAAGTACAAAGAAGAGGGACTATTTATAGGAGGGAGATGTTTGAAGACCCTATAAATGCCTTAAACCTCAAACTCTAACTTCGGCACCATAAAATTTCATACTTGGAATTATTTCAAAATTTTAGTTCATAGGTGAGAGTTTGTTGAAAGGAGGGAAGGGGTTTGAAGACTATCTAAACACCCTGAACTCTAGACTCTAGAATTGGCCCACAAAATTCCATACTTATAAAATTATCCATGACATTTCATGGGTTACCCAAGGGCAATCCATCAATTGTGATGTTAAGGCCTCATATTTATATCAATTTGCACTCTGTTTGATGTCAAACCTCTAGAAAAACCTATAATTCTCTCTATTTTCCCAATGGATTATTATTGATATCTTGCCTTCATCTACAACAATGATTCATCCAAAATTTGCATCAAGGGCCTAAATGCTAAAACCAAAACTCTGCATTTTTTGAACATCTTTCCCAAAAGGCCTCAGTGTCGAGCTTCGGCTTTGATACCACTCTATGTCATACTTGCTTCACATTTCCTTAATGTTTACATTAGATGGTTGGATACCCACTTCCTAAAAGCTCATTCTTTTAACATATTATAAATATTTATTAAGATTCCAACAACTCATATACTAGACTCAATGCAAAACTAAATGTGGAATCTATCACACCATATGCAGTGCATTGAATCTATCTTATTCATTCACACAATTACATACACACTTGAGAGAAAATACATATCTTCTTTATTAATATCTACAAAAGAAAATATAGCCTTGTTGAGGAAAAGGTATGGATTACCTTACTCAATCATTTTCAGATTTTGTCTGGCTAGGATAAGATAGTTGGGCATGTTACTCAGGGTTTATAGCCTCAAAACATTTACCCAATCCACGAGTATTAATTACAGAGGATCGAGGATGATTTTAGAAAGTATATGTGAAACAACATAAAACAACTAAAATTTATACAAGCTATGTGTATACAAATTTTACAATTTAAAATAGGCATGGAGATATAAATGAAAATGAAGAACTAAGTCAATAAACATAAATATGAGACAGGACAATAATCGATTTTATTCAATTCTGAGATACAAAAAATTGTATGTCTCTTTTACAAACCCCTACGAGGGTAGGGACCAAAGTCAAATTTAGAGATCTCTAATGGGCACCATACAAAAAGACCCTGACATTGAAATGAAACTAAAATCTAATGACTTGAATCAGCTTGCCACAACATGCCGCCACTTGACTCTGCAAAGCATTCTTTATCAACTATGAAAATCAATTCATAACAAACAATAGTACACATACTATCAAGAATGAGTCAAACACCTTTGAAACAAGTTGTTGAAAGATATAATTCAGCTTTGAATCTCATTGACTTCAATAAGACCATGTTGTCATCAAGAGGATTAGGCTTTCAAGTAACTCAGAAGTGAATGAAAATTGAAACAATCTCAAATAATTAGAGAGAAAACCTCAGTACTGTAGTTCTCCTTCTATTTTTCTCCCCCTGTCTCTTCATTCAATTGGGCTTTTATTCTTTTCCCAATCAGCTGAAGTAGTTCACCTACTTTTTGTTAGTTGAGTCAAATTAACTTAACAAAATAGTTTAGGAGAAATAAATAATAATATATATATAATTAAGGGTCTTAATTAATAATAACTAAAATAGGTGGGACCTCTTATGACTCCCATCATTTCTTCCTTTTAATCATCAAAAATAAAGCCCAACCAATAATCACTTAGACCATAGGACACCCTTGTAACTCCCGTGGAATTCTAAACTTAATATTTAAATAACAGTAATAATTTAAATCATATCCAAAAAAGAATATATATATCCACATTATCCACAGAAATATACAAAATAATACTCGTTGTCCAAAAATGATATTTTTTGTCAAAAACATGTTGAAAACCATTAAAACTGTACTTATCACTGGAAATCATAAAAACAACACTTAAAAAACTATAATTGTTGTTTCAAGATGCATATTTTCTTTTCTTGATGTTGTCTTAGACTTTTCTAAAATAGCCCCCGGTTGATTAGACTCTTTTGGATGTATGGAACTAATTACATGGGAACAATCATCTTTCAAGTGGAGGCGAGAAGATACAGATTTAGAGGAATCGGTGGATGGGCTAGAAGGGGAGATCGTTGCTTTTCCTTTGTCAAGTACAAATTGTGGAATGTCGGTCTTCAATCTCTTGTTGGCGTGGGAATATTGCACTGGCGAGGTAGCGTGGGTGGCTTGTGGATTTGGATTGACTGGAGGTGTTGGTGGCAATGACATAATGGGCCAACCACGATGGTGAGAGACAGGTTGGTTGACAATCTCTTGCCAACCGTCATTTGCAGGGACTTTAGGCTGCAAAGACACATGTGGAGGAACAGGAATTTCGGGAATATTTGGAGGCTGGAAAGGGGGTCTTTCTGGTCAAGGGTGCATTATCCCATTGCCAACCCAATTAAAGAACCCAGCTTGGAACAACTGGTTCAATTTTTGCGGGTCAGCATCAAAATGGATAGAAAATCTAGGCCTCATATGGCCTCAATTCCAATTTCCCTTGACTTTGTTATTTTGACCATTGCTACCTCTACTGAAAAGCTCATCCTGTAGCAACAATTTGTCTGTAATGAAGCTCTTAATAAACCATACATGACACTCTGCTTACATGAATCAAAAATTGGCTTCAAAATTGACATGAGATACATGTAAATCCATCCATAACACATAATTCATTAATTGGCATGTGAACAGGGAATGATAGGGTTCATGGGGAATATGGAGGGAGTGTTGTTAGCGAAAAATGGTAGAATGATAGGGAATCAATATACAAATATTGTTCAACAACTAACCAAACAATTAACTATGTATAAAAATATCAATAATATCAATCATCAACCCTTGCTATGTTGTCTTTCTTTTGCTTCCACACAGACTTTTCTTTTAAAATTTATATCATAGAACAGGGATGCAATAAGTGAAATCGGGATTGTGGAGGGAGTGTAATTAGCGAAAAGTGGTAGAATGATAGGGAAACTTTACGGATACTGTTCAAGTGAAAAAAAAATCAAAACATGCTACCTCTAATGCAATCAAAATATATCTTTGTTCAGAATTTCAAAGTTTAAACGGTATTTTGTTTCCAAAACAATAATCCAAACTAAATCCTTCTTTAATAAAATTGTTTGTTGGCCTCCGAATTATTTTACACAATAAACTATTTGATATGCCCGGAAATATTTAACCACAGTAACCATTGTAACAATATTATCATTATATAACAGAAATGATGCACAACAACATAATCGCTACAGGAATAATCTTTGAGCCATGATTCATAACATTAACCCCAGCAATGGTCCTTTAAATCCCACAGGGTCATGCACAGTGCTCCCAAAACAAGACTCATATCCATCATTAAATCAAATCATCGTTCAATGCAATTTCCTTTTAACTTCATTCTGGGCAGTATTACTCAATTCAAACATCGAACATTTCAAGCACATTTGCTTTCTTACAATAAAACATGACAATTTAACCAATATAAATAACATTTGTTATCGGAAACACAAGCTTCAACAGACTATAATTTCCAATGAATAGGTGAGTATAGACTTCTTTCCACAATTGCCAAGCAAGGGACCAACTAAAGTCGTGCCCAAGTAACAGAGCAAGAACAGTTCTCTCATCAACTCAAACTAGAGTAAGAAACGCTTTCACTGTAATGTGTAGGGTTCGAGATATGTCAATGAAAATAAGGGTAGAGACAGTGGGGCAATTTAAATAGAGGGTTTGGAAGTTGCATAGCACAGACAACTTACTCCACAGATGCTTCTCGTTATTATAATCAATCACTGATAATTAAACAAAAGTGGTAAAATTGTTATTGACTTCATGAGCTTCGTATAACAGACTATAACTTCCATAGAACAAGTGAACCCAACACTTCCTTCAACATAGCATAACAAGTGACCAAATAAAAACTTGTTCCCAACCAAAATAGCACGAATAGTGCTCCCATCAAAATCTGGGCAACCAATGTCCTCATATCTGTATAATTTTTTGGATTACTGAGAGGGGGGTGAATCAGTAATAACGTAATTATAATCCTTTTTCTTCAAATGTTATATCAATGTAGAATTGTTATCCAAAAATGAGCAGTAATAAATAAACAATCACACACATACACAGTACACCAGTGTTTTACGTGGAAACCCAAATCGGGAGAAAACCACGGAATGTTTTTTCTTATATGTCTTGAAGAATTACATTCATTGGAAGTACCAACTTCCTTTGTTTTCCAGCTGCAACTGGAAGGAGGCTCCAACCCCCTAGTTTCTCAGGCTACAACCTGAGGGAAGCTCCAACTCCCCAAATCTCTGGCTACAACCAGAAGGAGGCTACAACCCTCAATGTTCTCCGGCTACAACCACTTGTCCTTGCCCCATCCTGCCACCCTAAAGTAGAAGTAGAATGATGGAACCACTGTCACACTATCACTGTGAGATATGCCATTGTAAACCTGTACCAATAAATCTGAACCATGCATCAACCTGTACCATAAACAAGTGCATCAACCATGCACCAACTTGTAATCAACTTGTACCATAAACAAGTGCATCCAACCATGTGTCAAGTATGTACCAATCATGTGTCAACTACTCATCAACTATGACTCGTCAATATGTACCAAAATCATCAACTATACACCTCATGTATGTGCACCAACTCATCAACTACTTGTCTCAACCATGTACTCAACATGTACCTCAACCAAAAGCCCTCATCAATTTCATCATCCAAATCTGATTTGTAGCTCTGTAATAGACCTAGTGTA
>ML787802.1:417300-448171 GCA_009831015.1 Picea engelmannii | reverse complement strand
TTATTATTTACCTTTTAAAATCTCTTAAACCACTTTGATTACTTTGACCTTTTGGGGCTTCTAGATGACATATGAGGGTCCTCCAACTTTGTAAGGCCATAAATCTCAAACCGTGAGGAGTTATGTGATGTTCTACATACCACCAAAAATGTCATGACATCTATCCATATAGAATAGTATTATCTGAAAATATATCATAACTTGTACCATTACCCATCATACAAACTTGGGTCCATTACCCAAACCTGGGGTCTCCAACTTCTCATGGCCATAACTCTCTAACCATGAGGAATTACGTGACGTTCCACATACCACCGGAAATGGCATGACAAGAACTATCCATCTAGGATATTTTCCCTGACAAATTCACTTTCCTTCATCTCATTATTCCACAATTAACCATGGGTTCTCTTACTCCACAAAGTGTCTTCCCGTGAGGGCTTTCACCATAAGGGGACCACTTTGGAGTTCATCCATATTTACTTCTTATCAACCATGACAAAAAAAAATAATGATTCATATTTACATCAAACACTATTGGGTCCATTACCCAAACCTTTGTGTTACGGGTCTTTCTTCAAGGGTTGACATCAATGACAACCAACCTTAATCAACATAATGTTCACCACACAACAGTGACAGTGAGGTCATAAGAAAGTAGGCTAACAACTGAGGGTTTGGCCAGGACAAGGCATGGAAGGTTTTAGTCCTTCATCACATTTCACTTAAACATTCACACGGTCAAAATTATGGTGCGGGTATACTAACCACAGAGACCAACATTGTCAATCTATAGGTGGGGTATTCACAAAACTCTGAGGTAAGGCTGAGATAACCATTTCAACAGGGAGGCCAAACCCACAATATAGAACCAAAGGAAAGGCAAGTTCAAAAAAAACTTTTACTCGACAAATCTTTGTGAACCGTTACACACAGTAAGGACACTGCGACCATTTTTTTAATGCCAACAGTCTCAAAACAACCACCACAGGAAACCAAGGATGCAACCATAAATACACAGTTCCAAAAAACATCATGACATCTTGATAAATACATAGACCACGAGCCAACAGAGCCAACATTTTGATTTAAGGGCAGAGCAAATTTCATGGATGGAAAAGTAAGAAAACCCCATACATGTAAAATATTGCGCAAGGAGAAAAACCAAGGTGGTATACTTCCTTCACGATTGAGCAAGTCGGAGTAGAAACAACTAACAGAGCACAATGCAAAAGGCTAGGGTGGCGGGCTCAAGGAGAGTAAGAATGACTTGCATTTACTGCACGTCGCTTCTCCCTTGGCCTTCATTCATGACTAGTACAAGCCAAGTGCATTTTCCATCTCATGTCCCTTTACCATTTCCATTTGACAATACAAACCCAATAATCCAAAGTTTGCATAAGTCCAAATTCCAAAATGTGCCAACCTTTGCCCCCATTTCATTAACAAATGTTTATTTTCTTAGGGATTCCACTAACATTGCCATCAAAACAATGTGCACCACAATTGTAGCAAAGGTTGGAGTGGTCACCCATACACCACATAATCCATGTAAAATCAAGTTCAAATTGGAGTATTATTCCTTCTCCTGTAAAAGCAACATATCATATTTTGCAAGAGATAATCAAGGCCACATTTTTCACTGTTTTAACTATCTTGCCTAGAATTTCTTATCATAAGCATTTTAACCATGATCTGAAGTGAATAAGATATAGAATTTGTGTCGCAACCAACACATAGGCAAACAAAATATAAGTGTCGCTTCTCCACCATAGTGACATAAGTCACAAAAGGTCTCCCACCTACTAGTGTATTATTAATATAATTAAGTAATAAGGCTTGGCAATCATTTGCAAGCATGGTACCTAAAGTTGAGCTTTTAAGCATCAACAAGACCAAGTTGTTAGCTCAATCAATTGTCCCAATGTTGTTAGGCATCTAGCTAGTTCGTGCAAACATGTGCTTGGTTTAAATCCCCTTGGGTTAGGTGCACTAGTCTACACCAACTGGTTTAGTAGGGATGCCATCCCCAAATGTGGGGAAGCATCCTTTGGGTTTCCCCACAAGGTTTTCCTTGGAAAACAAATGTAGAGAAAATACATCATGCACATTTCCCTAAAGACAATTGATTGAAACAACGCCTTAGGCATACTCTAAAAAATGGATAAGTTATTGTCCCATTCTGTGTTTATCATAAGGCTAATTCGTATTGAGAATAAGAACATGTATCAAAAAAATTCTTCTATAGTATGAAAAGAAACTAAAATAATATCTAGAACAAAAGGTAAAATAAACAGGTGAAATGGAGTGATTCTCTCTATGTTTCTCATTTTATAAATACAAGAAATTCAACATGATGAGATCGTAGAGCTCAAGACACAAGTCTACAACTATCAATGATATCCATCTTGGGTCACTCCTCTACCTTCCTTGATAATCCTTCCTATAGATGGCATGCATGATCCGAAATTGATCTTTTAAAGACTATGGTTAAGTTTATGCATGAGTTGATTTACCCAAGGGGGGCATAAATAGGGGAACCCCCTCCAAATAACCAATTACCTTTCATACTTCCCCCTAATAATGAATACATTATCTCTTATATATAGTTATTTACACTTGCACATGAGGCCCCTTTATCACTAGGTCAACCCTATTACATATGTATTTACGCATTACATGTACATTTAGGCCCATATATGCCCCCCTTGTGGTCATATCATATACATTTAGCCCTATATATGCCCCCCTTGGGTCATAACATAAATGTTAAGATCCAAAATGCTCAAAATATAAAAAAATATTGAAGTACACACCATGTACAGAATCTCAACGTGGAGCACAACTCCAATATAGATAAGTTACATAATAACTCCTTAAAGAATAGGGGAACCCCCTCCAAATAACCAATTACCTTTCATACTTCCACCTAATAATGAATACATGATCTCTTATATATAGTTATTCACACTTGCACATGAGGCCCCTTTATCACTAGGCTGACCCTATTACATATGTATTTGCACATTACATGTACATTTAGGCCCATATATGCCCCCCCTTGTGGTCATATCATATACATTTAGCCCTATATATGTCCCCCTTGGGTCATAACATAAATGATAAGATCCAAAATGCTCAAAATATCAAAAAATACAGAAGTACACACCATGTATAGAATCTCAATGTGGAGTACAACTCTAATATAGATAAGTTACACAATAACTCCTTAAAGAATAGGGGAACCCCCTCCAAATAACCAATTACCTTTCATACTTCCTCCTAATAATGAATACATGATCTCTTATATATAGCTATTTACACTTGCACATGAGGCCCCTTTATCACTAGGTCGGCCTATTACATATGTATTTACATATTACATGTACATTTAGACCCATATATGCACCCCCACCCCGCCCCCCCGTCCACCCCCCCAACCCCACCCCCCCACATATATTTACACATTATATGTAAATTTAGAATTTTTGCCACAAAACTGTTAAATTTTGTATTCAATGTACATATTTGAACTTTTAAGAGGTAAAGGTGTTTTCAATTCTTTTGTAGATTTTTTTTTATATTAATTTTATTAAAATTAAATTTCAATTCTTTACATCATACAAGGTAGAAAGGTGGTTTCATCCGTTGGTGGTTGTTTGATCAGCAGCTATAGGTAGAAAGGTGCGCCAGGTCCCGGGTTTGATCAGCAGCTGTGGAGAAAGGCGCCTACCTAAAGGCATTAACTCTTACTACCTGCCTTCATTATACCGGTGATATTGGTGCATGTTCATTAACTCTTTATTACTGGAATATCACTCTAACCTATCCGAGCTTTGCTCTATATATATATCGGCGAGTCAATAGTTGGCCTTGGGGGCGTGATCCCGTTTATTCTTGAGCAAAACCCTGATAAAGAAAGAATCGGCTATGGAGATTCAGTGCGTGCAGAGATTCATACAGGCACAAAAAAAAAGACTAATATTTAAGGGAATCGCTAATTGTGCGAAATTAGCATATCGGAGAACCTCGTCAGGATTTCCTATACGAGTAAAATCTTCGTTTTTAAATTCAGTAGATAGAGGACACTTCCTCGTCCTCCCCATGTCGAAAAACTCCTCGAAAAGAACAATAGAGTCTTTGTTGAAGAGAGGTTGCACTGAATTTCATGTTTACGAGTTCACAAAGTTTTCCCCTTCCCCTGCTTAAAATCCTCCACACTACAGAGCCCCGCTTCATTTTAGCAAGTTGTAATTACTTTGATATTTTCACATCTTTTGTTTTTCTAATTTGGGTTGCTTGCCAAGTATATTGTTATCATATAAAAAAAAATTGTTGCTTCTTAGTTATAATTGTTTCTTCGGAGTATATTTTTAAATTTTTTTTTATTTTTTTTTATTTTGGCCATATCTATAATTATATTTGAAACAGTGGGCTTTTTCTGGAGTGTTTGCGCAAATGCTTCCTTCTTCCTACATTTAAAATGTTTTTTTTTTAATCAATATTAGCTATATTTACAATGGTTTCATTAGATTTATGTACTTGCTAAATGTTGTATATCAAATGTTGAAGAACAAAACATATATTTGTCCTTGAAATTTTTTTTGAAGTTGCACTTTGAGGGCAAGTACTCCCATTAAGCAACATTTCTATTCTGCACTCTCTGAATGGATTGATATCCAAGTATGTGTTAAAATTTATGTGTTTGGTTTGCAGGTTAGGCGGAGCTGGAGTTGGAGCTGGGAACTTGGCCCTTAAGGCTCCAGATTGTGAACGAGGCGCTCTAATACCACGTGTAATAGCCAAATAAATTAAACATCCATTGATTCTACTAACATAACAGTAAAGTTCAATAATTCCTCTATATTGAGCATATTACTAAAATTGATAAAAAAAATCCTTTAATTGAGCACATTCGCAGCACATTCACATATAGATTTATCCACAATTAATAAATTTTATAGCAAAATAAAACAATACACAATTTTAAATACTTGGGTCTGATGCTAACCCTTCGTTTGTTCGCCTCCGTTTGTTCGCTTGCCTTGTTGACCGCTGCTGCACTGTGTAAACACTACCCAAAACCTTGTTCCACCCTGCCAACTAGGTCAACTTCCTAGCTCCAGGATATCATATGGATATCCTGGCCCCCCGTGCCCAAAACCTCCAGCAAACCAATGCCCCTGTACTAAACCTTCCCACTCCCGAACTCCACTCTCCTCTTTGCAAATCCAAGCGAGCCCCCGCAAATCTCTCGTCGAATGATGATCCCCTTCGTAAACCTCCTCCCCTCCATATCCTTCCTTCACCGCCTCATGTATTTACTTTCTTACCTACTCCTCGTTAATGCCCCTTATCCTTTCCTTTATTATTTCATCCTCTCGTAATTAATAAGTTATCCCTTTTCATGTACGTAACCTTTTAATTTAAACAATATAACTTATTAATCTATTAAATTTAATACTCATGTTATTAAATGTAATAAGTAGTTAATTAATCAAATTGCAACCATTAATTAATTAATAATTATTTAATTAGTATTATTATACCTATCTTGTTTAATTAATACCATATTAAGACGATTAATCCCCTAATTAATTTTTACTTAATAATCCTTAAACATTTGTTCAACTAGGGTTGTTACATGTATATAGTAGATTAGGATGACCCAGAATCTGAAATTTTTATCACAGATACCTCAACGATTTTTGTGAATATCCTTCGGATTTCAGGGTCTGAAATGTTACAAGAAAAATTTTATAGTGAAAATTTTGAGATGACTAAATTCAGGATGATTTCATAACCCTATCTTACATAGGATATATCTCTGAAAGTATAAGGCCTTAGGAGATGAAATTTGTACTCCACGTACTTGAATCAGTATACTAAATATCCTCCAAGGGGTTCCTTCTGAAACACCGCAGAAAAAAGTTATAGTGAAAATTCCAAGGTGTCTCAGGTGTAGCAGTGAAACCCCAAGACCTTGAGCTCTAATACCAAATGCTAAGATCCAAAATGCTCAAAATGTCAAAAAATATAGAAGTACACACCATGTACAAAATCTCAACATGGATCACAAGTCCAATATAGATAAGTTACACAATAACTCCTTAAAGAATAGGGGAGCCCCCACCAAATAACCAATTACCTTTCATACTTCCCCTTAATAATGAATACATGATCTCTTATATATAGTTATTCACACTTGCACATGAGGCCCCTTTATCACTAGGAAGACCCTATTACATATGTATTTACACATTACATGTACATTTAGACCCACATATGTCCCCCCCCGGTCTGGTCATATCATATACATTTGGCCCTATATATGCCCCCCCCCCTTGGGTCATAACATCCTTGGAAAAAAAATATAGAGAAAATACATCATGTATGTTTCCCTAAAGACAATTGATGAAACAATGCCTTAGGAATACTCTAAAAAATGGATAAGTTGTTATCCCATTCTTTGTTTAACATAAGGATAATTCGTATTGAGAATAGGAACATGTATCAAAATTTTATTCTTCTATAGTATGCAAAGAAACTAAAACTATATCTAGAACAAAAGGCAAAATAAACAGGTGAAATGGAGCGATTCTCCCTATGTTTCTCATTTTCTAAATACAGGAAATTCAACATGATGAGATCATAGATCTCAAGACACAAGTCTACAACTATCAATGATATCCATGTTGGGTCACTCCTCTACCTTCCTTGATAATCCTTCCTATAGATGGTATGCATGATCCGAAATTGATCTTTTAAAGACTATGGTTAAGTTTATGCATGAGTTGATTTACCATTGAGAAATTGAAGAGAAGAAGAAGATTTAATGAAAGAATGTTGCAGCCATCATAAAGAATGCAGAACAGAAAGTAAGCACTAAGAACAACAAACCATAACGCCAAGATTGTTAACGGAGTTTGACAAAGTTTCCTACGTCTCAGGGCCTTTGTCTCAATGGGGGAGGCTTTATCGTTAATATTCAATGCTTCAAAAATACATCAGAAGTAAATCAAATGGATTACAAACTAGTATGTATGTGTTTTGATCGACCTCAAAAATCCAACACAACTGACGACACTGAAAAAGGTTGAGAGTAGCTCCTGGAAATGGCCTCCAAAGTTCACTTCCTCAATGGCTTCCCTACATAAAAATGGCTTGATATTCATAAATTCTTCATTGTTGTGTTGTATATGACCTTTTTGAACTATCAAAAACACTTGATTTAAATATATTTTGAGTTGGGGTTCACCTCCCAACTTCCTCCCAAGATCTAGTCTAAAAAAGGGCACCATATCCTAAATAATGGGCAAAATACACAAAAAATCAACATAATAACCATTAAAATCCAAACAATATTGTTCAAAACCCACTTTGGGAAAAATATGGCACGCCAACCCCTTTTCTCCAGGCCCTGGTCATGTGGAGGGCCACGTGACCGTGTGTTAGGCCCAAACGACATCACGCACCCCTGAACCTCTGGCACCTGGTCGTGTGGGTTATCATGAGGCCAAGTGTCAGCTCCCAAAAACGCGTCGAGTCCTCGTTGTATGTCTCTTGGTCATGTGGTAGGCACCTTGGTCGACGAGCTAGCCCTGTCAACCAGGTGCTTAACCTCCCAAAATCTACGCTTATCCAATTCAAATATTATATTTGCCATATGTATTAACAAGCAACAATTGTGCCCTAGTGGCTAGCTCGTTTGGTAAAGTCGTTGGCGTGCCCAGAGGTCACGGGTTTGACTCCATCGATGTGCAAATTTTTTTTTGAACCGGCCCTCATTGGCCTCATCCAAGGTGCCAAGTGGCACCCTGTGATTGGGCCACGTGTCACCATGTGATTCGCCACTGTACACATAGTTAGCAACATAGTCAGCAGCACAGTCAGTCGTCACACGCCACGCATCAAACTCGGAGCTTGCCACATCACTGCCATCTATCATCCATACCCTGCCACGTGTTAGACTGTCACTGAGCCACGTCATCCTATGGACTGCCATGTCAATGTCCGTATAGTCCACGTCTCAAATCTGTATCGTGTCAACTCGGCCCTAAAAATGCCAAATCTACTTGACACGTGTCACCTCCTCGTAATGCCACGTCATCATGACATCATGTTGACATCATCGACCATGTCACATTGATGTCAGCAATATGGTCTCTGACTGTTGACTTTGACTTTTTTTTTCTTGTTTGGGAAAAAGTTCAAAACGCGATAACTTTCGCATACGGTCTCCATTTTCAGAAAAAAAACATATTGTCAGAATCAGCATGAAAAGCCCTATGAGATGGTGTTGGTTTTTTCTGTTTATGATAACTTTGAAATTTTGGCCTTCCTGGATCCATTTTGGATCATTCCTCCCCACTAAGACCTTTTGGTCCTCCAAAAGGATATTAACCAGTCATCAAGTGCGAGATAGGCCTCCCCACTTGTCCTTTGTCTTTAAACTTTGTCCTATGCACCTGTTGCATCATAATCAATTGCATAATAACCATGACAATTGAAAGCATATTGTTAGCAATTTGAACTCGTTCACATCTTACTGAATCCACTACCATCCATGTAGAAAACATTAGCAACTATAACATCAGAAATATGATTGAAAATGAACCAAAATGTCTGACGAGCTTGGACGACATTAACTTATTTTGAAGAAAAGTATGATTGAACTCCCATCCTACAACCATCTCATGTTCATGCTTAAGATCAACTGCTTTACTTGGCACAATTATAGGTGTATTGCTTTCATAAGTTGCCTTCTTTAATTGTTCCATTGTTAGAAGAGATTGGTTTGCTTTTATATGATAAGCATGTATAACATATTCAGTTCCCTTTTTAAACAAGTGATATTGATTATATTCCCTCTAGAAGATTGCTTTGCGATCATATAAATAAGGGCTTCTGAAGACCATTCCACATGTTTCTAGTGGTACCACATCACATATTATTTCATCCACATACTTAGATGTAATTGCAAAGTTTATGATACATTGCTTTGTTATGGGAAATTTGTGATCTTTGCTTATCCAATTAAGTGAATAGGGTTTGTGATGCATCTTAGTGTTTAATCCCAATTTCTTAACCACTTCTTCTGAAATTAAGTTAGATTGAGATCCATTATCTATCAACGTGTCGATCTTGGTATGTTTCATAATGACCCTTATATGGAACAATTTACTTCTAGAATCAAAACCATCACCAATTTTACCTGTCAAACTAATTGTTGTAATCTTAGACTCGTCACCTAAATCTAATCCCAAGTCTATTGGTTGTGTTGTTGTTGCAAATGTTTTCCTCCATTTCCTCTCTTTGAACCACTTTGGTCTCTTCTCTGGGTGCAATTGCCAACAATGCTCATCATCATGTGTTGAAAAGTCAACAAGAAACATGTGTCTAATTTACTTTTCCCTTAAATAAATTGGACATTAAATATTAATTATCTCATTTATAACTGAGTGATTTGGAGTTGTAACAGAATTATAAGTGTAGTTAAGTGAGTTAAACCCAGTTGTACTAGTTGTAACTAAACTTGCACTGGTGAGAGTTCAGTGAATTAATTATTAATTAATTCAAATCAGTGAACTCACGTGCAACTGAAGATTCACCACGGTTAACTACATGCAGGTCAGATCCAGTGGAGACCTAGTTGAGATAACATGTGAAAGGGACAGTTTGGCTATCAGTTGTGATTTGAGTGAAGTGCACTCATGCAATCACACGTGCAGTGGATATGCTCATGAGCATGTGCAAACTAGGCAATTCGAATTCATTGTGAGAATTCTAATTGCAGGGATTGTGCAGAGGAGGCAGGTTGTCTGGACACAGAGAATTGGCACATGTATTTGCTGAGTTTTTTGTATGACAGTGTGACACGATTGTATTGTACTAAGAGCTCTTGGATTAGAGTTTTGTATGAGATTGTTTCATGATCCATGCTATACATAATATATTATAGTGGGGTTTTTAGCCTTACGCTTTCCTAGAAAAACTTCTATGTTATGTGTTCTTGATATTTTACTTTGTGATCGTGGTTTAATTTCTACAAGAATATTAGTAGAAGCAATTATGTATTTAACAGTGGCATATAATTGTTAGACTAGGAGAATCGCAGGAAATACATTAAGTACATTGAAACTTCTACATGGTATCAGAGCCACGGAAGTGAGGTGTGAAAATAATAGTATTTTCACAGGTCCCGTCTCTGGCAGGGTGCAAACCTTAGTACTGAAAACTACGCATATTTCTGGGAGCATAAATTCTCGCACCCTACTCAAACGAGAGGTGCGAACCTCCCTCACCCCACTGTGCATTACAGTGCGAACTCCCTCAAGATTTTTGCAAGCTGTACACTAGTGAGGTGAGAACTTCCCTCAGACTAGTAATTGGTCAGGTGCGAATCTCCCAGGGCAAGAAGGATTGCAGCAGTTGAGTTTGTGGTTGGATAAAATTTGAATTTGTAGACGGACTTTTTTGGTGCTACAGTTGATTCAAGATCGAAATGGCTTTCAATGGATTGAGGTTGGAGTATGCACTCGAGGGTAGCTCGAACTACATTGCTTGGAAGGACAGGATGGAAGCAGTACTCGAAGACAATGGCTTGAAGGAATACATTGACAAAGATGATCCTAAGCCGGATGCGACAGACACTGCAAATCTTGATGCATGGCAAAAGAAAGTGGCAAAGGTGAGGAGGATTCTGTTGGAGGGAGTACGAGACCACATTGTCTCAAGTCTCCATGGGAAAGCCACACCACATGCAATGTGGAAGGTTTTGATGGATCTGTTCCAAAACAGCAGCGACCATAGGAAATTGGTGCTCAAAGATAAACTCAGGAAGATCAAGATGGAGAAGGACGACTCCATTTCAAAATATCACACAAAGTTTGTTCAATGTCAGAATGAGCTTGGAAGTGTGGGAATAACAGTCGTTGCTGATGATTTTGTGAGCTTGGCTCTCCCAGGACTTCCCAAGAGTTGGCACAGTTATCAAGACTCTTTCAATGGAAGGGAAAAATTGCAAGATTCGGAACGACTTTGGTCAGATCTAGTGCAAGAGGAGTTCAGGTGGAACACCAGAGATGGATCTTCATCAAAGCATGATGATGAAGATGATTGTGCTTTGACTTCCAAGGCAAGGAAAGGGAAAGGGAAGAAATTCCATTCAAAATCCGAGTCTAAAGTCAAGAAGTTGGATTTGTCCAAAGTGAAGTGTTTTCACTGTCATGAACATGGGCATCTCGCTACTAATTGTCCGCAGAAGAGGAAGAACAGGACGGTTTCTGGAGCTGCAACTGGTGAGGCTCTTGTCTCACAATTTGAACTTGACTTCTCTTTGATCGCATGCATGGCTTCAAGTGCATCAAGATCAATGTGGTATTTGGATAGTGGCGCTTCCTACCACATGACGGGAGATAAAGAGTCTTTCAGTGACTTGGAGGAGAAAGATCTTAGAATGCATATAGAGATGGGCGACAATGGAAGATACAGTGCGACTGGTATTGGTACCATTACCTTTCAGAGGGAGTTAGGTAAACCATTTCAATTGAAAAATGTTATGCATGTTCCAGGTCTGAAGAAAAACCTTGTCTCAGTCGCAATGTTGGAGGACAGAGGCTATGACATTGTTTTCAGTGATGGAAAATCTTTCCTGCGACATAAAGCAATGGGTCAAGTCAAGAAGATAAGGATTCGAGTTAAGAATCTCTACATGCTGGAGGTAGATGGTTGTGGTGCCATGATGGGCAAGGCAGAAAAAGTGGTGAGTCAGGATGAGGGCGAATTATGGATCAGGCGATTGGGCCATCTTCATCATGGAGCCTTGAAGATCATGTAGCAAATATCTATTGGACTTCCAAGGGGAACACTTGCTCAGTTAGATCAGTGAAAGGGGTGCACCCTGGGGAAGTATGTAAAGTCCACCTTTCATGAAAAGGATAACCGTGCTTCGGTGATCCTGGAGAGAATTCACACAGATGTGTGTGGACCAGTCTCGGTTGCTTCAACAGCAAAACATAAGTATTATGTTATTTTTGTTGATGACTTTTCTCGTAAATACTGGATATTCTTCATGCAAAAGAAGGATCAAACATTCTCAAAGTTCTGTGAGTTTAAAGCATTGGTGGAGAAACAGTCGGGGAAGCAAGTGAAAGCTCTAAGGAGCGATAATGATGGAGAATACATCTCTAAAGAATTCAAAGACTTCTGCAGTAGAGAAGGAATTCGAAGAGAACTCATAGCGCCTCATAACCCACAACAAAATGGGGTCGTGGAGAGGAAGAACAGAACGATCGTGGGTGCAGCACGAGCGATGTTGCATGATCAAGGCCTACCAATGCATTTGTGGGTGGAAGCATGCAATACTGTGGTTTATGTGCAAAACCATTGTCCTCATAGAATACTTGGCATGAGTACACCTGAAGAAGCTTTCACTGGTAATAACCCTGATGTTTCTCATTTTAAAAATTTTGGCTCATCTATTTTTGTGCATGTGAACAAGGATGCCAGGAAGAAGATGGAACCGACTGTTGAAGTTGGGATATTTGTGGAGTACACAGAAACACCCCATAATTATCGTGTGTATTTTCCAAATAGTAAGATGACTGTTATGTGACGGGATATAAAGTTCGATGAGGGGAAAGCCATGCAATTGTCGCTTGAGAGGGAGCTAGACTTGCCTGCAGAAGAGGAACTGTTGGTTCCCAAAGATGAGTCTCAAGATGTGGATCAGCCACATGAGGAGGTTCATGGAGTGGAGGAAACCACTCAAGCAGATCCATCCATCAGAAATGGTAGAAAGTGCACCATGGAAGCTGATAGATTGAGATTAGATGTTGCACAGAATGTAGGAGCCCCTACATCACAGCGTAGACAGAGACAGTCTCCTGATCGATTTGCTGGATACATGGCTCTCATGTGAAAATGTATTGTGATTGAACCATCTTCCTTTCAGGAAGTAGTGCATGATCCCACTTAGGTTGATACTATGGTGGAGTAATATGACTCCATTTTCAAAAACAATGTATGGGAAATTGTCCCAAGACCGATCAACAAATCAGTGGTAGGTTCGAGATGGATCTACAAGGTAAATCAAGCCGTTGATGGGAGTGTGGAGAAATACAAGGCCAAGTTTGTGGCCCGAGGCTTCTCATAGAGGGGATAGATTATGATGAGACCTTTGCACCTGTCGCAAGGTACTCTTCCATAAGATCCATCCTTGCACTCTCAGTGCAGATGGGCTAGCGCATTCATCAGATGGATGTAAAAATTGTGTTCCTCAATGGGATCATTGAGGAAGAAGTGTACATTGAATAGCCAAAAGGTTTTGAGACCTTTGATAGGGAGTCGCATGTGTGCAAACTCAAGAAAGCATTGTATGGGCTGAAGCAAGCACCCCGTGCTTGGTACACTCGGATAGACAGCTATTTCACCGGATTGGGCTTCACCAAAAGTGAAGTGAATGCAAACCTATACCAAATTTTGGTGGAGGGTAAGCTCTTGATCATTGTGCTTTATGTTGATGATTTAATACTAATTGGTGATGAGCAGTTGATACACTCATGCAAGGATGACCTTGCAAAGGAGTTCGAGATGAAGGATTTGGGCCTTCTTCATTATTTCGTTGGATTGGAAATATGGTAGCGAGATGGTGAAATTTTTGTGTCTCAAGGAAAGTATGCAAGGGAGATATTGGGTAAGTTTCACATGGAGGGCTGCAAACCCATGGATACTCCTCTTCCAAGAAACTGGAGGAAAGGGGATGCTACTTCTAGAGAGGTAGTGGATGCTACTGTCTATCGACAGTTAGTGGGTTCGCTAATGTATTTAGTGAACATGAGACTGAACATTTGCTATGCGGTTAACCAGCTAAGTCAAGCGATGGTTAAGCCTACCAAACTCTTTTGGAAGGTGGGTAAGCATGTCTTGAGATATCTGAAGGGCACATCTGAGTATGGATTATGGTACAGACAAATGGATGACGTAAAGTTTCATGGCTTCACGGATGCAGATTGGGCGGGCAGCCCAACGGACAGAAAGAGCACATCAGGGGGGATCTTTAGTATCGGATCTACAGTTGTTTCTTGGTACAGCAGGAAACAAAGATCCATGGCACTTAGTTCAGCAGAAGCGGAATACATGGCAGCGAGTCAAGCTGCATGTGAGGCTATCTAGATGAGAAAGATCTAGGTTGGTTTGTTTCGTTCTCATTTAGATCCAACAGTGATTCATTGTGATAATCAGAGTTGCATTAAACTCTCAATTAATCCTGTGTTTCATGATAGATCTAAGCATATATATATCCGGTATCATCATCTTAGAGATTGTGTGCAGCAGAAGATCATGTTGCTTCAATACATTCCTACGGAAGATCAGGATGCAGACATTATGACGAAGGCACTCACCAAGAGCAAATTCGAATATCATAGAGACAGGATTGGGGTGAAGGATAATCCCTTTCTTGTTGAGAGGGAGTGTTGAAAAGTCAACAAGAAACATGTGTCTAATTTACTTTTCCCTTAAATAAATTGGACAATAAATATTAATCTATTATCTCATTTATAATTGAGTGATTTGGAGTTGTAACAGAATTATAAGTGTAGTTAAGTGAGTTAAGCCCAGTTGTACTAGTTGTAACTAAACTTGCAATAGTGAGAGTTCAGTGAATTAATTATTAATTAATTCAAATCATTGAACTCACATGCAACTGAAGGTTCGCCACAGTTAACTACATGCATGTCAGATCCAGTGGAGACCTAGTTGAGATAACAAGTGAAAAGCACAGTTTGGCTATCAGTTGTGATTTGAGTGAAGTGCACTCATGCAATCACACATGCAGTGTATATGCTCATGAGCATGTGCAAACTAGGAAATTCGAATTCATTGTGAGAATTATAATTGCAGGGATTGTGCAGAGGAGGCAGGTTGTCTAGACACAGAGAATTGGCACATGTATTTGTTTAGTTTTTTGTATGACAGTGTGAGACAATTGTATTGTACTGAGAGCTCTTGGATTAGAGTTTTGTATGAGATTGTTTCATGATCCATGATATACATAATATATGATAGTGGGGTTTTTAGCTTTACGCTTTCCTGGAAAAACTTTTGTGTTATATATTCTTGATATTTCACTTTCTGATCGTGGTTTAATTTTTGCAAGAATATTAGTAGAAGCATTTTTGTATTTAATAGTGGCATATAATTGTTAGATCACGAGAATCGCAGAAAATACATTAAGTGTATTGAAACTTCTACATCATGCCCTTCTTTCTTGCAATGCTTGCAAGAGAGCTTCTCTTCCTTCGCTATCACTAAATTTTCTTTCTTTCCATTCCCTTTGCCTTTTCCTTCTTTCTTTGAAGATGATTCCCCTGATTCCATTGTTAGAAGAGATTGATTTGCTTTTATATGATGAGCATGTATAACATATTCAATTCCCTTTTTAAACAAGTGATATTGATTCTATTCCCTCTAGAAGATTGCTTTGCGATCATATAAATAAGGGCTTCCTAAGACCATTCCACGTGTTTCTAGCGGCACCACATCACATATTACTTCATCCACATAGTTAGGTGTAATTGCAAACTTTATGATACATTGCTTTGTTATGGGAAATTTGTGATCTTTGCTTATCCAATTAACTGAATAGGGTTTTTGATGTATCTTAGTGTTCAATCCCAATTTCTTAACCACTTCTTCTGAATTAAGTTAGATTGAGATCCACTATCTATCAATGTGTCGATCTTGGTATGTTTCATAATGACCCTTATATGGAACAATTTACTTCTAGAATCAAAACCATCACCAATTTTACCTGTCAAACTAACTATTGTAATCTTAGACTCATCACTTAAATCTAATCCCAAGTCTATTGGTCATGTTGTTGTTGCAACTTTTTGCCTCCCTTTCCTCTCTTTGAACCACTTTGGTCTCTTCTCTGGGTGCAATTTCCAGCAATGCTCATCATCATGCCCTTCTTTCTTGCAATGTTTGCAAGAGAGCTTTTCTTCCTTCACCATCGCTGAATTTCTTTCTTTCCATTCCCTTTTCCTTTGCCTTATTTCTTTGAAGATGATTCCCCTGATACACTAACTCCAACTTTTCATGTTTCAATATATGTTTCTTGGACATAAACCTCGTCAAGATTATTAGGTCCAAACATAAATACAATATTACGAATATAAGCAGTCAAACCTCCTATATAGTTCATAAGAGTTTCTTGGGTAGTCAATGGAACATCTAACATCAAAGCCATCTTACAAAATTCATCTGTATATTCTTGCATCGATTGTAATTTTCTTAACTTAAGACTTTTCCATTCAAATAAAGCCTTCTCCTTATACCCTAAAGGATAGAACTGTTTTCTAAGTGTGGAAATAAAATCATGCCATGATGGAAAAATCTTACCAACTTGCTAAGCTCCATGTTGCATTTTACTTTCCCACCAGATGAGAGTTGTGCCTTCAAGATGAAGCGATGTCAATCTGAATTTGGTTGCCTTATCTTTGATTTGTTGCACATTACAATATACCTCCATCTGTCTAACCCAGTTATCAAGTTTCTCAGCATTAACTTCGCCATCATACATAGGAAAAACAAATTTTACATCGATTTTAAGTAATGGCATATCAGGCTTATGTTTATGAGAATGTTTTCTTGAAGAAGTAGTATTCGAATTTGTACTTGAAGAAGAAGAAGAAGAAGGAGATGAAGGAGGTGAAGGAGGATATTTTGGAGTGTCCTCTCCTTCTTCACTTTTGGCTTGATTTAAATATTCCCCTTGAACCGGTCTCTTCCATTCCAAGTAATCATCATACAACACTTTTACCATCTCCGACATGGTGAAGAAAGTCTTTTGAAACTCTCTTTTGTTTTCAGAAAGTCCTTCTTTTGATGCCATATTCTCACTTTGAGATGCCTTCTTTCTTGATCCAATCTCAAGATCTCCTTCTACAAGCTCTCCTTCACCACGAGTTATCTTTTCCCTGGTAATCATGCATACTCAAAACAACCAAATGTCAACCTACTCTGATACCACTTGATCTGAAATTGATCTTTTAAAGACTGTGGTTAAGTTTATGCATGAGTTGATTTACCATTGATAAATTGAAGAGAAGAATAAGATTTAATGAAAGAATGTTGCAGCCATCATAAAGAATGTAGAACAGAAAGTAAGAACTAAGAACATCAAAGCATAATGCCAAGATTGTTAACGTATTTTGGCAAAGTTGCCTACGTCTCCGGGCCTTTGTCTCAGTGGGGGAGGCTTTATTATTAATCTTCAATGCTTCAAAAATACATCAGAAGTACATCAAATGGATTAAAAACTAGTCTGGCTATGTTCTTCTTGACCTCAAGAATCCAACACAACTGACGACACTAAAAAAGGTTGAGTGTAGCTCCCAGAAATGGCCTCTAAAGTTCGCTCCCTCAATGGCTTCCCTACATAAAAATGGCTTGATCTTCACAAATTATTCATCATTTTGTTGTATCTGACCGTTTTGGACTGTCAAAAACACCTAGTTTATATATATATATTGAGTTGGGGTTCACCTCCCAACTTCCTCCCAAGATCTGGCCTCAAAAAGGGCTCCAAGTCCTCAAAAATGGGCAAAATCCACAAAAAATCAGCATAATAACCACAAAAATCCAAATAATATAATTCAAAACCCACTTTGGGAAATATATGGTGCGCCAACCCATTTTCTCCAGGCCCTGGTTATGTGGAGGTCCATGTGGCCGCGTGTTAGGCCCAAACAACACCGCGAGCCCCTAAACCTCTAGCACCTAGTCGTGTGGGTTGCCATGTGGCCAAGTGACAGCTCCCAAAAATGCATTGAGTCCTAGTCGTATGTCTCTTGATCACGTGGTAGGTGCCTTGGTCTACGAGCTAGCCCCGACGACTAGGTGCTTAACCTCCCAAAATCCGCGCTTGTCCAATTCAAATATCTTATTCGCCATATGTATTAACAAGCAACAATTGTAGTGGCTAGCCCGTTTGGTGAAGTCATTGGCGTGCCTGAAGGTCACGGGTTTGACTCCATCAGAGTGCAAACAAATTTTTGAACCAGCCCTCATTGGCCTCATTTGGGGTGCCATGTGGCACCCTGTGATTGGCCACCATACGCACAATCAGCAACATAGTCAATCGTCGTACGCCACGCGTCAAACCCTGAGCTTGCCATGTCACTGCCACCTGTCATCTGTATCCTTCCATGTGTCATACTATCACTGAGCCAGGTCATTGTACGGACTACCATGTCAGTGTCCGTACAGTCCACATGTCAAATCTGTACCGTGCCAACTCAACCCTGAAAACACCAAATTTGCCTGACATGTGCACCTCCTAGTGCTACCATGTCTGTATGTTGACATCATGATGACATCATTGGCCACATCATGATGACATATCACTGACGTCAGCAGTACGGCCTCTGACTATTGACTTTGACTTTTTTTTTGCATATTTGGGAAAAATTTCAGAATGCGGTAACTTTCGCATACGGTGTCCATTTTCGGAAAAAAAAAAAAAACATACTACCGGAATCAACACAACGAGACCTATGTGATGGCAATGGTTTCATCTGATTCCTAGAACTTTGAAATTTTGGCCTTCCTAGATCCATTTTGGATCAATGTAAGATTGGCCTTATAGTATGCTTCTTCAATGATTTTCCACCTTGTAGGGATAAATTGATTTTCCCAAAATACCTAGCCAATCCAAAGCTTCACTTCTTTGAAACTCATTTCCTCACTTGAAAAGCCATGTTGTCACAAACCAACAAAGTGTCCCCATATATCACATTCATTAACACCTTTCTCTTGTGCCAACATCATTAAGATTGTTATTGCTTTAAGTTCTACTAGATTACTAGTGCCAGTGCCACCCTCATTCCATAAGCAATATTATGATATAGGTTCAAGGATTAAATATCTTGATTCTTCTTTGGTTTCCTACAACAACATCATAAAAAATCCAATGTCAAGTGGAAGTCCACAGTTAAAGATGCTCCATACTACGAACCCAACTCTTGACCTCTCTAAAACCCCTTAGGACTGATTGTTTTAGTCTATAGAAAGCTTGGGCTTGAGATTTTTCCTTTCCTTCAAAGATTGACTTATCCATGCAAATCCAAATGGGCCAAACAATTATGAAAGACATAGATAACATTTGTTGATATATATTTGTTTTTATACTTTTGTGGTGAGAGTTTTTGTGAATAATCAGAAGATCCACAGTATTGAGATTTTGTGTTGACGTTTCAGATGGATCTAGTTATGGGATCCAAAATGTCGAACGCAAAATCTCAATACCGTGGATCTTTCGAATATTCACGAAAAATTTCATTGTTTTCTTGAAATAGTTATGCAATGCATTTTCTATATTATCTCCACACTAGATACCCAAATCATTTTCAAGCCCTTAAACAAAATTCTAAACTTCCTTTGTAAAATGATAGAGAAGGACCATATGATCCACTATTTTTTTTGTTCTTAGTACAAAGATAACATCTTCTCAATCCTAACCAACCCCACTTTCACAAATTCTCCTATGGTAGCACTATGTTTTTTAATGCCAATCACGTATGGATTTTTGTTTTGGGCTGAGATTTGGATCCCCACCACTATTTTGACCATCCCATCTTGATTTGTAGAAAAAGATACTTTGTAACCAAGGTTCACTCTGTATTCCCCTATTTCCATGTTTTCCACCCATCTCAACTTGTATGGCTCTTCATTGAGCCTACTCTCTTCTTCGACAAGTTATTGCTTCCTATGATGTGTAGTTCATCAAATTCAACATCATTTAATATGTAACATGCATGACAATGTGTAAATTATATGCAACTTAATTCATTGCCCATTCGAACATGTTATACATAACAATATATGAATTTAATAACAATTGAAATTCATACAAACACAACATTCATACACTAATCCATAGAGTTACACAAAGCAATGAAAGGTACTTATCTTTTCAAAAAGTTGTGTGTGGATTTGACTATATAGGAATGATTGTCCTTTGAGTCATAGGTATCCACCATAGATACCACCCTGAGTTGGGCTATGAAGCAATGAGGTGGAAATTTGGCCTACAAGTAACGTCACTTAGAAACAACCCAAAATGTGATGTCACATGATTTGAGTTGGAAAACAACAATTGCCAATGATTTGGACCAATGTTAATCAAGTTACCGTGGCATCATCTAACACTCTTTACTAGCACTCACTCAATATAGAAGACTCTCAAACCTCACAATAGCTTATCCATTCCACTATCAAACCTCTCACATCTCTAGGAAACCTTCAATTCTAGTGCAAAGATCCCATCCAAGCCACAATTACGGTAAGGGCCTTACTCGGGTAGTGAAACAAATCAATAATTCCATCACCAAATATCCTAACTCAAGGTTATTAAGACCAAAACAATAGCTCGAGGTTGGATTCTGGCAAAAACAATAGCTCGAGGTTATTAAGACCAAGCATAGGTTCATGTTAACATCATTAATTTTCTCACATGTTCATATGCTTGTTGAATACAACCATGTCTCGTAAGCATAATGATATCACCATCACAAAACATTGTTGAAGGAAAATAGATAGCCGAATGACCATTTGTAGAATGATGCAAAAAAGTCAAGTCTGGGCTTTTGTATTCAAAGCCGTGCATGTCAAGAATGAGATGTCAAAATTTTAGTAAGTGTATGGACACCTTTCTAATGTTTCCAAAGGGTGGTTCTCATGTTAACAAGTGGAAATCCAAATAAACACATTTGACTCACCCTTTTTTCCATTTGTAACATATAGTCCCCCTCTTTCTTCCAGGCAAGTCAAATCCACATGCATTTTAGATTATATCTTGCATGTTACATTATAGTGGATTTCACTTTAATTCTTCAATTTAGGAAAATTGCCAAAAGTCTTAAGTCAATATTCTCTAGCGAGGCTTTGGCCTTTGGCTCCCATTAGGAGGCTTTATAAACTTATTTATAAATACACATAATGGGTGTTTATACACACAACCCATATGACTTGACACTCAAGTAAAAATGCATATCTATCAAAACATTGCATAACTCACTATGTATAATACATGATCAAACCAAGGTATTACATGTTTCTTAATATGAGGGTTGTAGTTATTATCTAGAAGTGTGGTAATTGCACAAAAGGAGTGTATAGAGAAGGTCAACATGTTTTGGAGTAACAAAAGCATTGTGGTAAGGCATGTATTCCACAATTGAATTGGATTCTAGAAGAATGATAAGTATAGATGTTCCATGATTTTGGCATTTTTATAGGTCATCGTGCTTTAGGTCTATATCATAGTGGTGTGCTTGTGACTAATAGCATTGGATTGTAGAATAATGATAAGTTTAGATGTTGCATGATTCTAGTATTTTTATAAGTACAACACAGTCTAGGTCTATATCAGAGTGGTGCACGTGTGACTATATGCTTGCAATAATGCAATTTGCAAATATTGTCAACAAGAGAGTTATAGTCATAGGTGCATGCTCCCTAATGATATTGTTAATGGGTATTTGATAATTGTGATAAAATAACAGTTAGAGCATCAACATTTGCCCCTACTTTATTGCACTTGTGTAGCTAGTCAATGGCAAAGGGGGAGATCATGAATTGGAATTGCAAGTTCAAGTCTCCATGTTCAAAATTGCTCAACTAGTCAAAATTGTCAAAATATTAACTATAGAGGTTGAGTGGCACCTTATTTGCTTATAGACTTTGATTGAGAACTAGAACATACTTCATTCTTTTATAACTCTTGATTTAATACTTTACTTCGTTTTAGGGACTCATGGTATTTATCCAATGCTACTTCTTCCTCATGCTCACATCCTGTTGATTCCACTTTCCACATCATTCACAGAAACAACTAGATATGTTTCTTGAATTAATTTTAATTCTACCCATTTCTCTTTAGTGTCTTGAATTTGTTTAATGGGAGTGTGGGAAATCTACATTTCAACTATATTTATTTCATCAACAATGTCTAACAACTTATCTAATTGGCATAAGGAGTTGTAGTCAGTCAACGAGGTGCAGTTTAGCCTCATACGTGCTTTATGTTATTTATTTTCTACTTTCTAGTATTTAATATATTGTTGCTTACATTAGCATTTTATTGATAGAACAATACTCATTTATTTGACTAGACAATGTTCCATGTTCCAAAATATTGATTTGTTGTTCTTGGACTTGTTTTCATGCACTACTATACATTTTGATCAAACTTTGTTTTTTATCTTGCAATATTTTTGTTCTCGAGGCAAAACCTCGTGATACTGAGTATTCATTCTTAGTGTTTTTTTTTTCAAGGAAAACTCTTGGGCACTTCCTCGCATTAGCAAATGATACTCAATGCAAACCAACCACTAGAGCTAGCCCAATAGGCTTCTTAGTAGTTGGTTATTCTTGTTATTACCAATTTTCATGCTTGCTTCATACTTCTTTCATAATGATAATTGTCTTTTCAATTTCCAACTACTATGCTTTCAATAGTATGAATACATCTAAATATTTCCTTGACCATATTTTGGGTGTGATATCACATGAAAATATTAAAACCATATACTAACCCCCAATTTGTTACAAACCAAGTTTTAGGATGGATTATGATAAGAAGAGTTACTTAGTAGCATCGTTGCAAATTTATCTTAACTAATGAGACTAGTTATGATGTTGGTTCCAACATTCACTTTCAGACTTTTATCTTTAAATTTGGTTTACTTTCTAGATTATTATATTTTCTTAGAACAAAATACTCAATTCCTTGTCTTTTTTTCCCAAGGAAAATATCATGGTATTCCCCTCTTCCACAAAATCTCTGGATGGAGGGTACCTCAATTGTCAGCCGCAATAAGATCATGTAATCTAGTGGTACTCACACTTGAACCTTAGTTGGACTAGATTCAAAGACCTTAAGGTGAACTCCACCTTGAAACAATTTGTTCAAACCAATTGAGCAAACCTACTGTTAGTCTCTATTTTTGTCTTGGTTTAGTGAGAAACCCTTATCCTAAACCCTTCTTACCTACGCTTCAATTTTTGTTTTCAGTTGATTTTGATTTTTGTTTCTAGAATCTTATGGTTTGCATTACAGTTTTTTAATAGTTTATTTAAGTTTGATTTTGAAAGACATGGTTTTAGACGAGGTGTCACCTTATATGCCTGTTTGAATTTCATAAATTCAATTTTTTCTAAGTCATTAATAGCGCTACGGGAATAATGCTATTCTCGTAGCACCAAAATAATCATGCCTTGATATGTGTTTGCCATCCAGATTTCGTTATGATGACACGAATCATGGATTGAGAGTTTGCATGCGTCCACAATAAGCTTGGAATCATTTACTGATTGAAATCATTTCATAATCCGATTGTTGTGTACCTGTGCAGGACTCATTTTAAATCACCCAATTCTCAATGATCATTATATTATACCTGGATGATTTTGCTGAATTTAGACGTAGGTGTTCGCTCAAAGGAACATTATACACTAACAAATTGCAGGTGGCAAATTTGGAACCCGAGGACACTAGTTACAGAATTGTGTTTTGATGGCACCAAAGAGAAGCGGACAGGTAGTTAGAATATAACCAGAGGGTGTTGAACTACTTGAAGCATATCCTCAGATGGCTCAAAGGTTCAGAGACGTGGGGTGGTTTGAATTCCTTACCACTTTTCAAGGTTACGATGAGCAAGTCTCCATGGAGTTCATTTTGAATTTTGATGTTCACGAGGTGGAGATCGGTAAGATGTTGATGCTAGTGGCAGAGCAGACAATTGCAAAGGCTTGCAGGTTGGTGGTTGGAGGAGAAAGATGGTGGAAGAAGCTAGCTCATGCAATCTTTGAACCCTGACACACAGTCCAATAAATAGAAGAAAGGCAAAGGGGGGAAGATTGTTACACAGAGTCGAGATATTTCAATCATGAAACCCCTATGAAAGAGGAGATGCCTGATATCAGGGTGACGAGGAGTAGCAGAAGTAAAAGACCTAGGTGGGATCCAGAAAGTGAAACGTTTTCTGAAGAAGATGTTAAAGGGGAAAGTGATTCAAATAAGGATTTTGATACTCAAACTACATTCAAGCATGAATCACCATCAACTAGTAATAGGGGTGTTGCAGTCAAAGGGAAAAGGGTTAAAGGTGTGTCTGTATCACAAAAAACTAGAAAGAATTCTACTGGGGTCACCAACAAGTATAGACTGAAGTCAAAGGCCATGTTTAATCCATCAATCAAAGAAAAAAATGTCATAGTTATAGAAGATGACTCTGAGAATGTTGAAGCAAGTACCAGGAAAAGGGAAAAAAGAACTTCATTGCCTAAGAAACCAATTAGCAAAGGTGTTAAAATGATTTCATCATCTACAAGACCTGTAACAAGAGCTTCAACCAGATTAGAAAAAGCTAAAGAGATGGCTAAAAGTATCAGTGAAACCCCTGAGAATAAATAGGATTACTTTGAAGACTCAAATCGCATATCAGATGTGCATGAAGCTATAGATTCAACAAGTTTTGATGAAGAACATAGCTCGAGATTAGTCTCAAAGTACCAAGTTAAAGCAAAAGAACCCAAAGTTGCCTTAAACCTGAATGAACCTACACCTTTTGAAGAATGCTCAGGATTCAGAGTTAAAATCAGAACTGATAAAGAAAAGATCAAGGAGTTTCAGAAAACAGTGAGACAATTAAAGAAGGAAAAGGCACAAATAGAACAATGGAATGCTCACCAGCAAGAAAGGATTCAAGGTTTTAAAAAGAAGAAGAAAGAGCAAAGGGCATTGCTCAAAGAACTCATGGAGATAAACTTCAGGCTCTATTGGCACAATGTCGTGCTTACCACAAAGCTCAAACAGAAAAATGATAAAGCTACTGCGGTGATTATATCCTAAAGGTTACATGGAGATTTGCTACAATCATGATTTAAATGTTTTCCAGGAAATATGGCCATGCTTACTCATTTTTGGTCAGTGAGATGCTAAGACCTCGATCTATTTGACTAAATCAAACTAATTCTTATTTTGTAGAATCAAATGTAAATGTTGGCCATATCATACAATATCAAGTTGTTGAGTTGTGATCTATTTTGGGATTGTAGAAGCTCTTTTTGAGTGAACTACCTTAGTAGATAGACACTATTCGAATCTAGTCATTAAAGCTATACTAGATGATAGGATATGGAAGTTTTATAGATAGTTTAAATAGACAGAAGAAAGACTAGGTGGAGGTCGAAAAATTGGAGATCCAGGGGACCTTTTTGTGAAGCTCATTGTAAAAGGCATTTATGTTCAATTTGACACTTAATAGCAAAGGCATATGGATGGTTAGACTCTCTTTCTTACCTGTTATTTCTTTCTTCATGCTTGAATTGATTATTCAGATTGCAATGCTTTTTTATTCTTGATTGTTAAATTTATACAGTGAAAATTTTAGTGTAGAAATTATTTTTCAAGTTTTGATATCAAGTTGATAGTCTTGTTTCTTTATGATATTATGAGACAAGAATTCTTGTGAAGTTGACAAATTGAAGGCTTCACCTTCCTTTTTTCTTAATTGGTTTAATCCATCTTTGTGTCCACCTTTTATTCAGTCAATGGGATATACTATGTTCTGATCTTGATTTTCATGTTATGTTGTTACCTTGAAACCAATTTTCAACCACCTTACTCAAAAAACCAAATCATAAAACCCTCAAAACACTTTTGCAATAAATCAATGATGCCCTAGCTTGCCCTTAGCAGTCGAGTGCAACTTTAGGGACTAACACCTACTAGGCTAAAAATAAATAAATTGTCTGGAACATATTCATCCTACCTTTAAGCACTCGAGTGAGAGTGACACTCTTGATACCTTGTCAATCCCAATCAACCCATGGGAGAGAAACAAGTAACAAACAATTTTTCAATATGGGTGGGGAGGATAATAACTTCTCCACTTAACCACTTAAGTTAGACCTAATTCACACTCAACACCTTATTTATCAAAACCTCGTGAGACTGAGTATTCCTTCTTAGTGTTTTTTTTCAAGGAAAACTCTTGAGCACTTCCCCACATTAGTAAATGGTACTAAGTGAAAACTAGCCACTAAAGCTAACCCAATAGGCTTCTTAGTAGTTGGTTGTTCTTGTTATTACCAATTTTCATGCTTGCTTAATACTTCTTTCATAATGATAATTCTCTTTTCAATTTCCAACTACTATGCTTTCAATAGTACGAATACATCTAAACATTTCCTTGACCATGTGTTGGGTGTGATATCACATGAAAATATTATAACCATATACTAACCCCCAATTTGTTACAATCAGGTTTTAGGAGGGATTATGATAAGAAGAGTTACTTACTAGCATCCTTGCAAATTTATCTGAACTAATGAGAGTAGTTGTTATTAGAAAAGTAGGTGTGCTCATTTAACCATAGACAATATAGCAATATTGTCACCCAACCATAGGTTGAAGCCACCCTCGAGCACCTTAACCTTGACAGAGAGAATAATTCTAGAAGAAAACCCTAGGTCCAAAAGCCAATCAATGTAGCGTACCTCACTCCAGAGCTAGTGCACAAGGCAGAAAGTCCAAACCATAACCAAGAGAAATTCCAAGCCTAAAACTGAAAATACAAGTTGGAATAGTTGTAGCTGCAACTACTCTCAAAACTTGCGCACTTACTAAATTTTTGCAGTGTGCCCTAGATTTCTGCAATTGCGAGCTGTGTGTGTCCAAATGAGCTCTAGCATCCTATATTTATACGACTCTTCCTTAGCTATCTACATTGACTTCTCTTTCTGGAGGCTAAAAACTCAATATTAATTATTTTCTTTAGCCGACTTGTCTTCTAGGGTTATGTTCAATGCTTTAGGTTTTCTCCTTACTTCCCAGAATATTTTATTATTGTCAGGGTTACACGTTGAGATTTAATACCTCCCGCAACTACCATAATATCAACACTCCCTCCTAGCTAGGGAGGTATTTAAAGGTAATGGCCTTGAGCACACACATACCATTCAACTGGTAGCATCATCATAGCCACACAAGATATCTCATGATCAAGTCATGAGCACCATCATCACTATCATTATCATCTCATAGCATTAGTTGTATCGTCTCTTAAAGCCATACTCCATCTGAGTAATCAGGCATGATGTTGGATAAGTCACTCACTCCACAGAGTGATACAAGAACCATTCTTCTAATCCGGACATATGTCCTAGAAGAATAATTATTCCAACAAATGTTGGAAGCCACGCCATGGGCTACAAGGATTATTCTTATAATCCAGACATACGTCCTAGAAGAATAAATGTCTTGGACCATTTTCTTCTTGGAGAATGTCTATCCACCAGCACACTAACTATCCATCTAGCTAATAATCATTTCCAACACTATTGATAGTCTTCATGGCAATTAGAACAATGTCATTCAATAGAACACAACTTTGTTTATCCATAGTAGTACACAACTACTATCCAGTGGTACACAACCACACCAAGTAGCACACAACTACTTAATATGATCCAGGTGGATATCGGTGGCCACCCACCTTTTCCAACTGGCTCAAAACAATTTTCTGGCAATTTTGGTAATTTACTATTTTTGGCAGTTTTTCGGGTCATGAACATCCAGAGTTATTTTGAGGCCCTAAATGATTTTCTGGACTTCATATTCGCCACAGGTTTGATGCCCAAAAAATGTCGTTTAGGGCCTCAAAACGGCTCTGGAAGTTCAGGACCCGAAAAAACTGCCAAAAATAGTAAATTACCAAAATTGCCAGAAAATCGTTTTGAGCCAGTTGGAAAAGGTGGGTGGCCACCGATATCCACTTGGATCAATCCTCCCTCCTTAGGAAGCAATGGTCTCCATTGCGTTGAGTGTCGTGGGAGAGGGAAAAGTGTTTGTTGAATCTGCATCTTGATGAGTTGCTTGCCTTGTTGGAGAAGTTGTGTTGCTTAGCTTGTTGAAGGTTGTCACGAACATGTGGCTGGAAGGGTTGGACCTTTTTAACCAGTCTGGCTACATGAGATTCCTATGTGTAGAAGAAATCTTTACACTTTGCTACAATCTTGTCGAATTGCTTCTGTTGGATAGAAGGTGCTTGGGCCAAGGCTGTAGTGGTTGCAGTATCCTTCTGTTCACCTATTGAATAGATTGTGAAGAAGATAATTTTTTTAGTATGAGATACTACCTTGCGACACTGTTTAGGTGGAACAAAATTCATAACTACCTCTGGTATTGTGTAGAGATGACCCCCAAGAGAAACAATGACACTATGGGGTCGAGACTCATAAACAACATGGCACTTCCACATATATGGTCAGCTCAAGAGAACATCACATACATTCAGTGGGGCAACATCACATAATACCTCATCCTTGAAGGGTTGGATGCCATATGACAATCGACATTGTTAGCTGACACGGAGATCTCGTCCCTACCAAAGCCACCCGATGTTGTATGGTTGAAAGTGTGGTGTTGTCGACAATCCCAATTGTTTAACAACCTTTGTTGAGATGAGTTTCTTCTGGCTTTTGCTATCAACAATAAAATGTAGTGGGGTCCCCTTCACCCACATCTGTGAATGAAAAAGGTGCTCCCCCTCTTCAGGATCTTTTGGTTCTTTTGGTTGAATTGTTGCAGTCGCAACAATAGCAGTGGGGTCTACGTCGATGATCTGTCTTTTACCAGTATTTTTCAGAATCAAATTCTAAATCAAGGTTCAACTCCTTGTCTTTTATCTGGGCCACCAATGACTGTTTTGAGCGACATTCAACAATGTTGTGCCAGGGGATTTTGTGGAAATTACACCATTTTCCGATGTCCTTCTTTGTCTTCTCGTGACCCTTCTTTTCATGTGGCTTGGACTAGTTTTTGGGAGATTGTTTGTTAGAGTCGTCTTTATCATACTTTGGTAGTTGCGGATTTGCAGACCCAAACTCCCGTTTGTTCTTATGCTTAAATTTCTGCTCGATTTTAATAGCATATCGATAAGCAGCAATGAGTGATGAGATGTCTAGAAAATCCATTTCAGTTTGGATGTATCTATGTAGAGCCCCATGGTATTTCAGAACCAAATGTCGTTCAGAGTCTTTGATACCCAGCTTGGTGCATGTTATCACACAGTTTGTAGCTAGGAGCAAAGGCTATAAAGTAGAAGGCCAAACTAGCATAACAGGGACCTACCCCACCCAATGTCACCATAATGGGGAGGTCCTTTCTATTTAGGGAGGCTAGACCCAAGGGAGACATCCCTGGCAATCTGGGGTTTGAAAGGGAAAGGCTCAAAGGATTAAGGCTATTTTCCCCTTTCACAGATTACCGCCCAAAAGATAGTCAAATAAAGTATAACCACGGAGAAGGCACCTGCTTGCGAGACAAGACAACAATAAAACTAGTACGTGCAATAATGGTTAGTACTTCATAAATCAGTGACTATCTAAGTTCAATATATGAGCAAATACAACAGTAAATATTGACGAAGTCAATGTTTACAATAATGACAATGGCAATATAATGTTACTTGTCAATAAATGTTGGAACAATATAGCATCCGATGAATATAATCACTCCTTGAATCAAATCAATGCATTAAACATTTGATTCTAGGGGTGACGTCAGCTTTTAGGGTTAGTTGTTAGTTAGGGTTTCAATTTTATGAGGTTTTGAAAGTTTGTTTGGTCACTATCACTTCAACGCTAGAGTCTAAGGATCAGTGCCTAAGGGTTAATAGAGTCAACAAGTGATGGACGCAAGATTTGAAGGGTAAATATTTTCTAAGGACTAGAGGGTAGGTTTTCAAGGCGCTGCTAAAGAAGGGCCTTAAAAATAGAAACACTAAGAGAGAGAGATTCACTTGGTGTTCCCCTTTCAAACCCCAGATTGCCAGGGACGTCTCCCTTGGGCCTAGCCTCCCTAAATAGAAAGGACCTCCCCATTGTGGTGACATTGGGTGGGGTAGGTCCCTGTTACGCCAGTTTGGCCTGCTACTTTATAGCCTTTGCTCCTAGCTACAAACTGTGCGATAATAGTGCGCAAGGTATGGAAGGTATTGGTGAACTCCAGAACTGCTTGACCCCTCTCTTGTCGTAATGTGGTCCATCTCATGTACTGGTCCTCATAGTTTCGACCAGTGTAATATTGTTTCTTTACCGCATCCACAAAAAATCCCAATTGGGCTCGGCCCCATATATTCCAGACTCCTCTGTGGAACTTTTCTCCCTGTAAGTTTCCCACCAATGTTTAACATGGGGGAGAACTTTAAGGAGTGTGAAGGTGATCTTTTCCCTGTCAAAAAAATTATGAACAAAGAAATAACCTTCTAACATATTTAACCATTTGTCTAGGGCATCCACATCTATCTGACCTTCAAATACGTGAATATCAAAATTAACATGTACCTTGAAAGGAGGGGTGCTTGCAAAGTGGTTTTTTGATGAAGATGTGTCTGTTGCTATCGGCAGGTATTGAAGGATGTGAGAAAAATTCTCCATCACTTCGTCCCTCTGTCGCGTGAGAGCTTGCTCAAGCGACAGATTGATAGAATTGTTTGCTCCGTCATTTTTCTTTTCTTCCACCATGGAGGGTTTATTGGGCGTACGAGAGCAATTGTCTTCAAGAGCGACAAACTCGAGACCCAACTTTCTATACTCGGACCTTGTTAGGGACATGCACTGAAAAAAAAAACTGATCAAGAGCAACCTGCTCTTATACCACTGATCTGGATTATTTTCGGCACGAAATGAGAGTGGAGATATAATAAAGAAATCCACTGAGATATCGTGGAAATCCAATAACATAACATAAACATATCAGAGATGCAACCATAAACACATAGATACAGTAATACAC
>ML787802.1:404760-417250 GCA_009831015.1 Picea engelmannii | reverse complement strand
ACCATAAACACATAGATACAGTAATACACAATTTCTATTAATGAAAGAAATGTACAGAGACTGTAAAAATACAGAGTGAAAGACTCGCTAGAATGGTGGCAGCTTATCTCTGAGAAGAGATGTGACGGCTACTCGCATTCGCACGAAGATGATTACAATGAGGCTCTAAAGGCCTTTTTATAATAAATAGGAATGTCAAAAAAAACCTAGACATCCAAAAACCTAACCCTAGGAGATGAAGCGCCAAAATTCATGTGGGCCCCGTTTGAGTAAGTTTGGTGTATCAACTTCCCGGGGTTGTAACTTTGGCATACTATCTTCATTTGATGCACATGATACATCGTTAGAAATATCTATCTGAGAACTACAACTACTGATAATGAATATCCAGTCCGAAATGGACTCATATTCGGCCTCATTGTAATCATATTATTGCAAATGTGAGTAGCTGTCACATCTCTTCTTAGAGATAATCTTCCACCATTCTAGCGAGTCTATTGATGATTTCTATTAATGAAAGAAATGTACAGAGACTGTAAAAATACAAAATGAAAGACTCGCTAGAATGGTGGCAACTTATCTCTAAGAAGAGATGTGACGGCTACTCGCATTCGCAAAAAGATGATTACAATGAGGCTCAGAAGGCCTTTTTACAATAAACAAGAATGTCAAAAAAACACTAGACATCCAAAAAACTAACCCTAGGAGATGAAGCGCCAAAAGTCATGTGGGCCCCATTTGGGTATTTTTTATGTATCAACTTCCCGGGGTCGTAACTTTGGCATACTATCTCTATTTGACGCACATGATACATCGTTAGAAAGATCTATCCGAGGACTACAACTGTTGACAGTGAATATCAAGTCCAGAATGGAATCATATTCGTCGATGAATATGAATCTGTTCCAGACTACAACTGCTGACAATGAATATCAACTCCAGAACAGACTCATATTCGTCGGTGAATATGAGTCTATTATGGACTTGATATTCGCTGTCCGCAGTTGTAGTCCTCGGATAGATCTTTCTAACGATGTATCATGTGCATCAAATAGAGATAGTATGCCAAAGTTATGACCTCAGGAAGTTGATACACCAAACTTACCCAAACGGGGCCCACATGACTTTTGGCGCTTCATCTCCTAAGGTTAGGTTTTTGGATGTCTAGGGTTTTTTTGACATTCTTGTTTATTGTAAAAAGGCCTTCAGAGCCTCATTGTAATCATCTTCTTGTGAATGCGAGTAGCCGTCACATCTCTTCTCAAAAATAAGCTTCCACCATTCTAGTGAGTCTTTCACTCTGTATTTTTACAGTCTCTGTACATTTCTTTCATTAATATAAATCGTGTATTATTGTATCTCTGTGTTTATGGTTACATCTCTAATACATTTTTGTTATATTATTGGATATCTGCAATATCTCTGTGCATTTCTTTATTATATCTCCACTCTCATTTTGTGCCGAAAATAATCTAGATCATAATCAGTGACACATAGTCACAACCAGTGGAACACATCCACCGGAGTAGAATACATCTACTATCCAGAGACATACAGTCTTCAAAACAATCATATCATTTGATATCAACCTGCATAGAAACAATAACATGATATAAACTGAGTCATCTAGGCCATTCTTCCACTCACATCTATTTGATCTGGAAGAGTATCTTCCCTCAAAAGGTAAAACATCAACCATGGGATATTTGGACTATTCTTCTCAAGCATAGAAGAATATTTGTCCCTGATTTCTGAGCCTGGACCATTCACCTAACTGGGCCATTCCTCCGGCACTAATCATAGTGCAACTTGGAGAGAATGAGTCTACCTTAGGGAATGTATGTCCCTGATTGTTGAATATGGACCATTCACCTAATTGGGCCATTCCTCCGGCACTAATCATAGTGCAACCTGGATAGAATGAGTATGATCTAGGGAATGACTGCCCAAACCATTTCCTAATGGAAATGACTATCATGCACCAACCTTCAAAATAGACCATTATTTGAAACTGCTCACAACTGTGAACTTCGAAAGAATGACTGCTCAACGAGACGGACCATTCTACTTGACCACTACTCAGAGTGACTGCCAAGAAGAATGATTGTCCTAGACCATTCCCCCACACTGGCCACAAGGGGAATTGTTTTCTATGGTACATCAGCAATCTATCGGACCATTTTCATTACGAAAAAGACTGTCCAATTTGGACCATTTTTCGAACTAGAAAATGACTGTCCGATCTGGACCATTTTTCGAATTGGAAAATGACTGTCTGATATGGACCATTTTTCGAACTGGAAAATGACTGTCCGATCTGGACCATTTTTCGAACTAGAAAATGATTGTCCGTAAAAAATCTCAAACCACTTTTCGAATTGGAAAGGAACTACTCATCCTGGACCATTTCTCAAACTAAAAAATGATTGTCCATAAATCAATAAGATATCAATGCTCCCTCCCAACCTAGGAGTAATTTCTTCCTTTTTCAATAAGGGATTCGTCTCCATGAGCCCTATCTTGTTTCTTGAGTACGCAAACTTTTCATTTTGGACAAAGGCTTTACCAAAATATTTGTTATCTGCTCATCTGTGGAGATATATTGGAGAACCAATTTGTTGAGGAAAAGATATGAGATGATCTTACTCAAGCATTTTCAGATTTTGTTTGGCTAAAGCAAAATAGACGGGAATATCACCCTATGTTTATAGCCATCAAAATTAATATCCTAACTCACAAGTATTGATTACAAGTGCTTAGGCTAGTCTTTTTATAAATAAAAGCTTACTGGAAAATTCATTATTTATTTGATTTTCTGAATATAACAGTTGTTGAAATAAATATAGAGATAGAAGTAAGGACACCAAGTCGATAATCAAGACAGATGATACATAAAGCAATCCTTTATTTCATTCTAAATCATCAAAGAGTCATTCTCTTTACAAAACTTCGTGAAGAAGTTTTGGACCAAAGTCAAACTTAGACATCCCCGATGAAACATACAAAAGGAACTCTGACAGAAAATAAAAAACAAACCCCTAAAAGTTGGATCAGCTTGTCACAGATTGTTGCTCACTCGACTCTACACAATAGCCTTTATTAGTCATGAAAACTAATTCACAAATAGACAAGTCTACACAAACTATCAAAGATAGATCAACACCTCTGAAAAACAAGTTTCTGAATGATGTAATTTAGCCTTGAATCTTGTTGTCTACAATAAGACCCTGCTATCATAAAAAAGAATTAGGCTTATGATCAATTAAGGACTGAATGAAAACTTAACTATCTCAACACAAACTCAAAGAGCAAACCATAGTATGTTTCTCCTTCTATTATCCTATTGTTCCTCCCTTTCCTTTTGCCTTTTAGCAAATTATAATTGGTTGAAGTAGTTGAACTACTTCATTAGTTAAGTTAACAAAAAACTCAACCAACTTTTTAGTTAGTGGGAAAAGTAATAAATCGTAATAAGGGTCTTAAATAAATAATAACTAGTAGGTGGGACCCCTTGTGACTCCCTTTAGCTTTTAACAATCATAACACAACTAGTTAATCAAACAAAACATCTCTCCTTGTGACTCCCACTATCACATTCATTTTTGACAATTTATCTTGATGATAATTGAAATTATTTCCAAAAATATATTACCCATATATCCAAATAATGTGTTGTCAATCGTTCTCAACATTTAATAAATAAAACTTAAAATCCATATTTTCCAGTCTGTGAGGCAATCTTTCCCTTGTTGTTGCTATCACCTTTTAATCTCTCTGAATTTGCCTTAGGTTGTGTGGAGCCTTTAGGCTTAATCTTGTTGATCACATGAGAGCAATTGTCCCTTAATTGCATGCGGGAGGACACAGATATATCATAATCATTTGAAGGTGAGGAAAGGGCAATAGTGGCTTTCTCTTTGTCAGGGGCATGGTGGGCCTCGATTTTCAACCTTTTGCTTGAAAATCTCATTCCTGTATGCATAATTGGTTAGAAAATATTCTCTTTATCAACCATACATGACAACTCTTTTTTTAAAATATGAAATAAATTTTGGCTCAACAACATATCAGACTCATGCAATCCAATCCATACAAATTGTTTACCCATTGTCAATGAGCAGGGGGTGAACAAAGGTTCTGGGATATGCGAGGGGTTTGTATTGAGCGGAAAATGTTAAAATGAGGGGGAAAAGAATCACGGTTACTACTCACAGACAACAAAAATCAACCGTAACGTAAACCAAAGAACATGTCACTGTAATCCATCCAAGAAACTGCGACTTCAAACTGTTACAATACATAATTCCTCTTAACTGTAATTAAATTTTAGGAACATGGAGTGAAAAATGAATATGGGAAGGCAAGGGGATTGTAATTAGTGAAAAGTGAAATAATGGTAGGGAGGAGAGCGGATATTGTTCATAAAATTAATTAAGTAATCCATAAAACCATTCCATATCAAACGCAAAAGATCCAACAATAACCAAATAATCATTGTGATCAATTAAACAACTACTATGCATAATTTAATCATTCTAGTGTATTAACTCGTTCATTGTCTGTAACTAAATCTTTAACACGGTGTCCTCAAACTCAAATAATATGCCTTCCAAACAACCTGTACAAGAGTTATGTTTCTTCATATTTGTCCCATTTAATATTTAAAACCATTTCTAAATGAACACACAGTCAATTGTTTCCACTCTGTTCCATTAACACATTAACCATTGTCCATGAATTATTTCTTCAAATCAAACACAGACACAAAAATCGTGCCCTATTCCTTTCCTCTAATAAATTTAATAATCAAATTGTAACAGAACCATAATGTTATAAACTTGTGCCTATTTTTGATGGAGTAATGAAACGATATCCATAACAAATACTGTGGACAACCACACCACAACTATCATGATTTTAAAGTGCAATACTCCCGAGGGCAATTAAAGCACACAGTAACAACAACCCTTATTTCAACCCATATCATGTTGTAGGAAACACACAACCCAACGCATAAAGCAAAGAGGCGTATTCCCGATCAACGATAAAACCATGTTGAGTCAACAATCCAACTATTGAAACCTAAGAGGTAGCGACTACATGCCCACTTCAGTACTTGAAACCACCAATTAACCATGCTGAACAATCGAATCAATTGCCATAATAAGAGAATACAATGATTATAAAACAATCACAAAAATCACTGTCAAAGCTATTAATCGAGGACAACCAATAGTAAACCATTGTTGACGATACCCTACCAAATCATAACAGTCGACCATGTGCCCGACAAAAAAATAACTTTTCATTTATCAAAAACGGGCTTAAAATAACAAGGGTGGGCTCTGAGTCACCAACACAGGGAAGTTGGAAACGACCATCAACGACAGGTGAGAACATTCGGAACAAGATCCACAGGCCATATCACCCATAGATTTGCAATACAAGGAGAGAGTTCAATATGCAAGAGAGATTATGAATAGAGGAGCAGAGGTCCCTCACGACCAATAAATAACGCCAGAACACACAGGGCATAACCCTCGCGGTTTTTCCCAATCAACCAGGGTAATGTTGATATACAAATAGAGCTATGAAATAACCATCAACCTCAAAGCAAGCCCCTTGGCCATAGTCATCAATCAAATACGCAGACATCGATAGCATAACAAGCCCATACCAAGGTGAAAAGATATACAGCGACACCAGGTGGTTTGAGATTAACCCCAACAACCCATAACAACAATGCGATCGGGCGAAGTGACAAGAACTATGTGGAGGAAGCTGGTCAAGTCTAGACCGAATGAAACCCTCCAATCAAGACCAGTAAGGATGAAAGAGAGTCTTCATGGCCTTTGGTACTCAGAATAATCAATAAAACTGTGACTTCAACCATCATTTACATTTGCAATGAAAACCACGCAAACAATCCATGCCAGAGAAATATCAAAAGTTTACATAGTTTCCAGCCTCAAGAAAAGCACAGACCCATACATCATCGAGCCAATATCTATTTCATAACCAGAGCAGGTTCATGGATGGTGAAAAAGACATACCTATAACCAAGGAGCCTTAAAACGCGAGCTTGGTCGAGCAGTTCTTCCTCTACTTGAAAATCAGAGCTTAACCGTAGTGCAACACAATTGATCAATAACCAAGCTAGGGTGATGACCAGTGAAAGGAGTATGGAGTGATGTGCAGTAAATGCATGTCACTTCCATCCTCTATCCATTTAATTACTCAGTACATGCCAGCCAACCCTCCATTAATCCATGCATTGAAAACAACATCCATTATTTTCCAAATGTGCCACCCTATGTCACATTAACCATTGCCAACCATACTTTATACGCATATCACATGTGTTTCCATATAACTCAATAAATCGTATAGCCACTAACCCCGTTAGCTAGGACTAACAACAGTCCTTTTAATTCCAATGCATATAGTGTAGCATATTAGTATAGTCTGGTTTCTTCCTTTTGTATTTTGTTTATATTGCTTTTATCTCTTTTCAACTGCTCTTATGTGTTGCTACTAACATGTATATTGTGTAGGCGTCACAGTAATGAATCAAGGAGCAGATAGCAAAGGTAATAATGGATAACATAAGCCATCTTAACAATAAATTAGATCCTAGAGCAACATAAACAACACATAACATGCCTTGTCCATCATCCATTTGTTGCAGTTAGAACTAACATTTCACCATCAATCATGTAGAGCCCTGTAAGCAGTGTCGAAGAACAACAGAAACATCAAATAAGAACTTAATCCTCCAATCTACAAGGGGGTCCCACCTACTAGTATTATATATGTCATTAGCTTATAATTAATAGGCTTTAGCAATACTTTGTGGGTGAAATCCTCGTTGCGATTTTAATCGTCAACACACTTCTCTTTTCTGGACTTCATCACGGAGAATATAATTATTGATCTCAATGTACTTCGGTCTGTCATGGAACATTGGTTTCCTTTGAAGGCTTCATATAGCTCTGATCATTTCAATATATCATGGTCGAATTCAACACTTTTGTTTCTTGCTAGCTCATGACATCGTGGCAAGGCTCAAATTGAAACATATCCAAGTAGCAGTTCTTATGTCATCATGAGAGTTTTCCATGGATTACCAATCCATCATCCCAGACTTCTGAGTAACCATTCTGATACACTATCTCTGTCATAGAAATTTTTCAGCACACTTATGTTGTATATGAGATACTTTGCATCAAATTGTTTGAATCCATACAAGGTCTTCTTATATCTGCATACATGGGTCTCTTTCTGGTATAAGATTCTTTCTCACTTGCTTTATTGGAAAGAACAATCTTTTACATGTAAATTCCAATCCATGGATACTACAAGAAGTATATCTGGTTTACCAGAACAAGTTGTTGTCATAGTCTTCTCCCTCCTTCTGGAAGAAACTCTGAATCTTGCAATGCTTCCATTCATAAGTCTTTTTCACAGTTTCTTACATACACTGTTCTTTATCATAACTTCCATTTCTTTTGCTCGATTGCTTCTTAGTGGGTTCAACCAAACTGGTAGTCTTGTGATTCTCGGTATAATAACTGGTTGTTCTTGCTTTTCTTTCTTTCTTGGAATCTTCATGTTCTTCCTCATGTCTCTCTTTATCTCTTGGGTCCATGGGTTCTTCTATATGATTTGAAGATTCCAACTTCTTCCTTTCATCATAGAATCATGGATGTAGATGGACAACCAAGGATACTTTAAGGCTTCTTTTCGAAGAAGACTTCTTCTAGAGTCAAATTGAACACGTGCTGTTTATCATGGATGCTACTTTCAATTGGAACATGGACATCTACTTCATAATCCTCATTGGATCATATCATTTAGGACTAGCTCCCTCCTAATCCTTACTTCATGCATGAATGCATGCTCTTCTTTTGGAATTATGCAATCAACTCCCTCCATCTAGGAGAGTCCACGCTTTCGTCTGCTTCCTTATTGCCTTTTGCAAAGTGTTACAAGTCTTTTTCTAATTTCCTCTTGATTGTTGACTTCTTTCTATTTTGACTTCTTCTGGGTCTCTTTCAAGTTTGATTCTGATTTCGGCCTATCTGGCAGTTGTTACTTATATAATAACTTCCATAGGAATTGTTACCAAGGGTTGTCAATGTACTTAATCTTTTCATGTGTATTGCTTGACTTGTAGCCATCTTGATAGCAATCCTTATCTTGTTATTCTTTCATAGGTATTGTTTCACTTGAACATCTTATCTTCTAAGAAATAAATATGTACAAAAATTATGTAAACATGGTATGTACAAGAACTTTGAAGAATATTGTTACCTTGACTTAGAAGAAGAAGTTTGTTTTATCCTGCTTGGCCTTCTTTGAGGGTTCCCTTTCTTCGACAACTGATGCTTCATCTATTTCCTTCCTTAAGCCAAACTTCCTCTTATTCATGAAATTCTTGAATTTTGTTGTGAAGGCTTGATCATCGTATTTCTTTTGGGGTTTCTCTTTTGTGTTATTCCTTGATTCTTCTTGTGCAAAGCAAGTCCAAAGTTCTTCAAATGTGAGATACTCTTTTCTTGTGTTCATGCTTGCAGTAAATGCATCCCATGTCTTGGGAAGGCTCTTGAGTACTATATTTACTAGTTCCTTGAAATGATTTCTTCAATAGCTTGTAGTTGATCTCTTAACTGAGAGATTCTCACAAAGTATGACATTATGTTTTCATCATCATTCATTTTCATGTCACGAAGCTCATTCTTCAGACTCGTTACTTGTCCATTGTTTTTGATTGAGAAGATATTAGTTAGGGCATTGTACATCTTCTTAGATGAGTCAAGATGAGAGATGCAGGGTATCAATTGGTTTTTTACAGATTCCACTATGATACTCATGGCATTGATGCCATTACCCTTAAACTTCTCCATAACTGCAATGTTATGAAGATCCTTCTCTTTTCTTTCTTCAAACTGTGGTTCCATGATATTTCCTTTCATGATATCCAACACTTTATTCTTGGTAAGGATGAGGTCAATCATTGTCTTCCATGCTCTGAATTTGAAGCCCCTTCTAACTTGTTTTCTGACTTCATAGAGTAAGTCATGACTAGTTTTACTTGGTCAACCTTTGAATTTGACCAAAAACTCAAACTGGACGCCTTAGCTTGTTGAGAGTACCAGGAGGGGCGCTAGGTTAGGGAGAACTAGGCTATCCAGAAATTAGGTCAATATCTTTACTTAAGGTGCCTTAACAAGAGGGTTAGGGTTTCATTACAGCAGCAAAATCTTTGACTGCAACTGCAACTGTAACTGAGCAAATCCTCCCAATCTATCTTCTAGCGGTTAGACTGTCCAAAGATAGTGTGGGCCCATAACCTGTTAGAAAATTAAGTCTACTCGTTTAACCATAGACAATATATCAATATTGTCACCCAACCATAGACCGAAGCCACCCCGAGCACCTTAACCTTGATATAGAGAATAATTCTGGAAGCAAACCCTAGGTCCAAAATCCAATCAACGTAGAGTACCTCTCTCCAGAGCTAGTGCACAAGGAAGAAATTCCAAACTATAACCAAGAGAAAGTCCAAGCCTAAAACCGAAAATACAAGTTGTAGTAGTTGTAGCTGCAACTACTCTCCAGACTTGTGCACTTACTAAATTTTTGTAGTGCGCATTAGATTTCTGTAATTGCGAGCTGTGTGTGTCCAAATGAGCTTTGGCATCCTATATGTATACTTCTCTTCCTTAGCTGTTTGGGCCGACTTCTCTTTCTGGAGGCTAAAAACTCAATATTAATTATTTTCTTTAGCTCACTTGTCTTCTAGGGTTATGTTCAATGATTCAGGGTTTCTCCTTGCTTCCCGAAATATTATATTCTTGTCAAGGTTACACATGGAGGTTTAATACCTCCTACAACTACCATAATATCAACAGTTATGACGTTGGTTCCAACATTCGCTTTCAGACTTTTATCTTTAAATTTGGTTTACTTTCTAAATTATTACATTTTCTTAGAACAAAATACTCAACTCCTTGTCTTTTTTCCTAAGGAAAATATCATGGGATCCCCCTCTTCCGCAAAATCTTTGGATGGAGCGCAACTCAATTTTCAGCCACAATAAGAATATGTAATCTAGTGGTACTCACACTTGAACCTTAGTTAGACTAGAGTCAAAGACCTTAAGGTGAACTCCACCTTGAAACATTTGTTTGAACCAATTGAGCTAACCTGCTAGGCTAAAAAGAAATAAAATGTTTGGAACATATTCATCATACCCTCAAGCACTTGAGTGAGAGTGGTACTCTTGATACCTTGTCAATCCCAATCAATCCATGAGAGAGATACAAGTCACAAACATGTTTTCAATATGGATGGGAAGGATAATAACTTCTTCCCTTAACCACTTAAGTTAGACCTAATTCACACTCAACACCTTATCTATCAAAAAACATTCCATAATCCTTTGAATCAATGTGGTAACTTACTTTGTCTTCAACAAAAGACACCTATTCTTACAATTGAACACAAATTGATAAGTTTTAAATGAGCTTTTGTCTAGTAAATTTTCTCATTCAATAAGTTCGTAATACACCAATAAACTTGTCATTTGTTATACCTTTGGGAAAGAACCTAGTTTGATTTCTAATTACCTAGTTCCTCTATGATAAACATAACAACGAATCCACACAAAGCTTTGTAGACATGTAAATTGAAGCTAAGGAACCCATACACCGATAATACCAAGGGATTATGGAGAGCAAAGTAAGCTAATTAATCTTTTGGTAGAGTACATTTTTCAAGGTACAAGTGAACTAGAAAATGGCATACATACATTTAAGATTCCAAAATGTTAAACATTGACACATTAGCCAACCTCCCTCGTCAATTTGGAGACACTTTTTCTCCTTGTAGTCTTAGTGATGAAGAATGAATAATTTAACTAAGAAATTCAATTCTTGTTTTTGGAAGACTTCAAATATCGACCGAGACTCAAAGGTTTAAGTCTAATAGAATTGAATATGGTTGTTGAATATTCCTATGAACTCAAGATAAAGAAGCACAACAAACTAAACATGAAAGACCAAAGAATAGATTCTTGAACATGGTGCAGTATATCCCACTTAACCTAACCCACTAAGGTGAGTTTTTGTTGGGTTTTCTACAACAATTGCATTAGCTCAATATAAGTGCACGAGGAAGATTTCATCAAATTTCAACAATTACATTAGCTCAATATAAGTGCACGAGGAAGATTTCATCAAATTTCATTGGCTAATTTGCCTTTGTTCTAAGGACATGAGGGAGATTTCATCAAATTTCATTGGCTAATTTGTCATTGTTCTAAGTAATTAATAGAGAAGACCTTATTCAACATCTATTTGAACTTAGCATGTTTTTGGTAGAGGAGTTGATTGCACATTAAGGCCTTAATTATTAAGATTGTCTCCTATCATAGACAAGGATTCAATAATGGGGTGGTTTTAACCTATGAACATTGATTCAATGACATACTAAGAAGAAATGACAATTGTTTTCCTTGTGAAATATGAAGACTATTGCAAATAGTGGAATCCAATAGAAGTAATTTCTAAGACAAAGCATAAAGAAGATCATATGATTAAAGACTTCCTTTAAATTCTCACTTACTCGAACATGAGATGTACATGTATCACATTGGACAAAAATATATCGAAAACTGTCTCTTTACAAGGATTGGGAGAGGAATCACAAGTCTAATTTGTTAGTTTATTGTGATGCTATAAGCATGTTCTCTAATCATGATCGGAGAGTTGAGCAACTAAGTGCTTAACTTTTGAAAGAGTTGGGGTGCACTTGTATGAGAGATATTCTCGTGCATGAGGGCATAGTGCTTAAGAAGGCATCCATGGGTAAGGTGCATTACTCAAGGAGTTACACTTTAGCTATGTATAACTTGTGGTGGGGTGCATTTATATTGAGGAGTTACATATGCATAGAGGGCACATTTACTCTTAAGGATTACACACTATGTGGGACACATTCTCTAGGAGTTACATGTGAAGTGGGTTGCATTACTTTAGGAGAGTTACATCCACTTGGATGCATTCACTCTTATAGTTACACATGCATGAGGTGCATTTAATGCACATTACACTTCATAGAGGGTGCATTGCACTTAAGAGATTACATCTTCATGAAGGTGCATTTATTGATCAAAGGGTGCACTCTATTTGGGAGAGATTCCCTTGCTCAAGAGGTAAATTAACTTGGGAGTTACTTCTCCTATTCTTAGCACTCGTGGAGTGCTTCACTCTTGAGGCTATTCTTAGTCCCTTTTGTAGACAGTGAGAGATTTAAGTGTGAGCTTGTGAGGAGTTGTTGTGCTAGTGTAGTGAGTTGTTGCAATCCTTCTTTTAAAATTAATAGAAAGACATGTCATTGTTGTTATAGATTTTTAATATGTTGTTCTTAAATTTTAGACTTCATATTTTACAATCTACAATATGTTTAATGTTTATTTAAATCCAAG
>ML787802.1:371520-393860 GCA_009831015.1 Picea engelmannii | reverse complement strand
CCCCGTGAACTTTCCTATGAGGGCATTTTCTGTTAGAAGGAGGGCAAGCTTGCACGGGCCCTCTGGATCTAGCTCCAGAGAGGGGATCTCCTCCATCTTCTTAACAAACTTAGACTTGATAGAAGGCTTGGATTTAGGTCCCAATGAGCGGACTAACTTTTTGAAGGCTTCCATAGGGTCTTTTTCCATCTCGGCGTCCACCAGCAAGCAACTTTGTGTTCAGAAAACGCGCCCTTGCATTGATCCGCGGCCCTGGATACCTTGGTCGCTGCTAGCCGCGTCCCTGCAATCAAACCCACGGCCTCCTGCTAGCTGAGGCTAAAACCGCTTCTCTCGCGTGCTCGCTCAGGCAGGACGCTTCTCCAGATCGCGTGCACGCTCAGGCAGGACGCTGAAACGCTGTCCTGGACCAGACTGCTACTCCAAAGCACATGCAAACACAGGCGTATCGTTGGGAGCCGAACCCTGGGTGCACAGCTGCTGCAAATCGCGTCCCTACACTCGAATACAGAGCGAGTCGGCTAGGGTTTGGACCCTAGCCGCGATGTCTCGTCTCGCTTCATCTTCCTCCCCAATCTATTCTTATATGCATTATTATTATAAGAGATGAATAGTCAATAACTACCAACTCTCTAATATGGATTGAGTCTAAAATCTCTAACGTTTAATAAAATGTGAAAGACTCAACTTAATTATTTGTGGCTCGCACCTACCAACCATGAATAACAAAAATTATTATTATATAATATAACTAGCACTTTATAAAAATTAATTAATTAAATAAACATAAAAATACACTTATAAAATTTAAATAAAAATTATTATAATAAACATTCTACCCAATAACAACTTCTACATCAACTCAAAATTTATTGTTATATTTGAAATGACTTACACCTTCTAACGATGCAATTTAAACATAAAATGACAAACATTTCATCAAATATTAAATGACAAACATTTCATCAAATATTATTATAATTGCTCTACCTTATTAATAAAGCACAACTCAACAAACATTGGAAATATTATACTCTACACAAAGTAGTTAAAACGTTATTTTGAAAGTCCACATCAATGTTACCCTGCATTCCATTCTTTCTTTGAAAAAGATTGGAAATTTTCTTTAAAAAATTAAGAAAAAGATTTAGAGTAAGGTTAATTCTTTAAAAAGATAGGAAAGTAAGAGTTTTGAATAGTTAAAAAAAATTAAATAAAGATAACAAATTGAATGAAAGTAAAATGTTTATTTTCTTTCAAAAATGGAAATTTTAAAATTTTAATTATATATTTAAAAAATATAAAATAAAATCATTTAAATAGTTTAAAAATAGATAAAAATAAAATAAAATTTAAATAGTTTTTTATTTGAAATTAAAAAAATAATAAATATAATAATAAAAAATCATACATTATGAGTAAAATTTTCATAAGACCTCAAATGAAAATATAAAGACTTTTGGATGAAAAGGTATAAAGGTGAATTAACATTAATGAATGGGAAATATTATTGGAATTTTTTTTTAGGAAGTTAGGAAAATATAAAGACTTTTGGATGGAAAGGTCAAAAGGTGAAATATCATTAATGAAGGTGAATTATTATTGGACAATTTGTTAGATTTTGTGTTATGATTAAAATTTTCATAGATTATATATAAAGAGAAAATAGGAAGTCTTGTTAATGGAAAGGTAAAGGTAACTCGAGGTGTAATTTTTTAGAAGTTTTTTTCATGGAAATGTGTGAAAATAAATTATTATTGGATAATTTTAAATTTTTTTTTATAAAAAGGTAGAAAGGCATAAGATTATTGGATAAAATTTAACAAGATTTTTTTTTTTTTTTTATTTAAATAGTTTTACTAAATATTATTGTGTCTTATGAATGTGATATTATATTTTTTTTAATGATGAATTATAATATCTTTTATTGATTTTGTGTAAAAAAAAATTAGGCTGTGAGAGGTAAGAATAAAAAAAAGTTAAGGAAAAAAAAAGAAGAGTTCATAATTACTTTAAAAAAAATAAGCAATAATATGTATATTAGATGTATAATTTTATTTAAAGTACACTTTGCATCTACATTTTTGTAAGTGTTAATATTTGCACATATTTTATTGTATTGTGTTAAAAAAGAAAAAAAGATTTTTTAAATGAATAATGTATTATAGTAAGAATCTCAGTAAATTTTTTATATATTATCAAGAGAAAAAAAATATATCTTCTTATTGGAAATGTTTTGTATCACGAGTAAAATTTTAATAGACAATCAAGAGAAAATAGAAAATCTTTTCAATGAAAATACATGAAAGTGGATTAGCATTGAACAAACTTCTATATATGTAAATAATACTAATAAATGTTATTGCATTCTTTCTAGAGCGGTGTAACAAATACATGATCATGTTTTCAAAGCCAACTTTTTTCTCATTGATCTCATAAAAAATCTTACATTAAATATCTAGATATAATCTTACATAAAACATCTCATCAAAAATCTTACATAAAATATCTCATCAAAAATCTTACATAAAAATAGATGAAANAAAAAAAAAACAAGAATTGAAAAATCTTTTACATTAAATATCTAGATATAATCTTACATTAAATATCTAGATATAATCTTACATAAAACATCTCATCAAAAATTTTACATAAAATATCTCATCAAAAATCTTATATAAAAATAGATGAAAAATCTTTCACTTAAATAAATAAAGACTCTTAAGAGGAAAAAAAACAAGGCTTGACTTGGTTTCTCAAACTCAATTCTCTTAGCTCCATTAAGAGTGACAAAATATAATAGGGTCTAATAAAAAAACTTTGGTACACTAAATTTAAAAAAAGTAACGCAAACAAAGTAAAAATAAGAATTTTGATCATTAACCATTTATTTATTTTATTATTATTATTATTATTATTTATTATGAATGGGAAGACTTTGTTTTTGAGTCTTGTAAATAAGTCAAGCCAAAATATGGCTTTCAAGAATGATATAAATTGCTCAGGAAACTCTTTAACTATATTTGAAGGATTACCCATTGTTATATCTTTAAGTAGATGTTTAGTTAAAGTAATATATTTCATTTTTATTTATAAAATAATGTTTATACTATAAGTATAGACTAAATGTTAGATTTTAAAAGAGATTTAATACTAAATACTTCGTCAAAACATTGGTTTAAACATGTTATTATTTTTTATTTTTATTTTTGTTTCAAAATAATAGGATGGGAAATTGGTAGCCCTAGCTCTTGGCTATATATCTCAATCTTGATATGCCATAAAATGCTACTAGTTGATGTAGTTGATGTAGTTCAATAACAACCAAACTACTAGAAGCAAATGATATGGAGGCAGTTATCCAAAACCATATGATCTGTTTAACTAAATGGCCAGTTTTTCTTCAATCCAAAGATAGGTCCTCCAGACTAATGATATGAATATAAGTGGGTTTGCATATGTCCCTTTGGTTGGAGCGTAAAACTATCTCCTAGAAGTATATCCATGCCCATCAGTATAAGGGAATCATGATAGACATTGCTTGGTGCCTATGAATTTATTTCATAAACATCTGTAATTGTCATTTATCATCTGGTTTCTTTTTATCCCTCTTAGATTTGCATTTTTTGGCCTAAAATTTGATACGAATAATCTTGGATTGATTGAAATCGAGATATCAAACGTTAACATTGCACAATCCAGTTGCATAATGGGCTATTCAAGGGTGCTGAATGCCTTTATGCACCCAAAAACAACATTTTTTCAATCCAAAATTTCATTTTTTTTACAGAAATTGGTAAATTTTTCTATTATAAAGGTGTGGTCAAGACCACTAAGATACAAAAGAAAAGTTCAAATTGCATATCTTTTCAAAAAAGGTTGAACTAAGCATGATTCCCAACAAGACTCTAGGATTGCCTTATGCTTGTTCCAAAATCTAACACTACTGCAGTTATGGATTGTAAATAGACGATAATATGTACCAACAATACATATACAGAGGCAAAACATGTATTAATATCTAGAGATTGTGACTGTTACCAGTTCCATTATGTAGACTAGAAGTCTAGTTGTTTTGTTCTTCATCCAATGGGTCGTTGAGGTCCGAGATTGGAGCCATTGAGGCTACGGAAGCAATGCTAACGCTGATTGCAGATGATTGCTGATCTTTGGCTCTCTCGCTCTGCTCCAACCTCTATTACAGGGCTTCATTTTGGTTTCTGAGGGCCTCAACTTCATCATGAAGTTGCCCAATTAAGGTTCGATACTGGGCCAGAGTGTCTAGAGCGAATGAAACAATTGAATTGAGAGCACATAAGCGAATAAACATCCTCTATTGATTTTCTGAGTCATTGAGGTCCATTTCCTTTCCCTGTGTTGACGCTTGAGATTCCATTCTATGCTCTAGTGCTGCCTTCATGTTCTCACAAATTGGAAGGGACGAGAGGCAGGGAGGCGGGAGTGAAGACTTTCAACAGTGGTTGTGACCAGAGGTTGTCCCATAAGGAAGCTTTGTTCTGAGAACACATGAGACTTTGAAGACCACGGTTATGCTTTGGGATGTTTTACCAAACTAGATCGACGAAGAATGAATCAAGGTGACACAACTATTTCCCAATTTATCATTCCTGCCACCTTCACTGCTCATCATGACAATGCCTGGTGTACTGTGCCAATAATATCCAACATTGAAACCAGAATGTACCTGGAGATGGAGGAGCCAACTTTGCTCTTGTCCGATTGCTTGTTCCATGATCAGGCTGATGACTACAACTCGAATTACCATCTCCCACTGCTTCGACTGTGCATTTCCACGAGTTGAGGCTATGGCTTCAGGGGCTAGATCCATTTCAATGCACATGTGATTGTACATGCGATAGTACCAGATACCAGACTTCGCACAGAGTCGAGATCTCCTCAATGAATTAACGGTCCCGATGCCTGCATGCTTAATAAACTCAAGGTGTTGTGCATGCATGGTAAGGTGGTGCTGTCCTTTGCCACATGTTCTCCCTGAGTTGATGTGCATGGGTGTTGAGTGTGCCATAAAATTTTCCTAAGCCCATCGGGGAAGGGCTTAGACTTAGGGGGCATACACATCACAGAGGGGGGTAAGGGACTCGATGCCACCAACCCTCATGAGACCTTGGGCTTTGCCAATTACCATATTGGCCATTTCATCTGCGGCTGAATTATGTTGCCCGACCACATGATAGAAATTCACTTGGTGGTTTTTGACAGAGAGTTTGATGTGATCCATAATTTTCTTTAATCGAATGTCCTTTGGCGTGGAGTTTTGAATGAAAATTCTGATGAGGTTTTTTGAATCGCCAATTATATTAAAACTTGGGATTTGCCATTACTTGACTAATTGGATACCCTGGTACATTGCATATGCTTCTGCCCTGTTATTAGTGACGATTCCTAGGTTCTAGTAGTAATCAAGAACTCTATGTCCTCCGAGCCCATACAAGGTCCCACACCTACCTCCCCTAATCCAAAATTTAATTTTCAACAAAATTTATTTCACTGGATTCCGATGATGACAAACTATTTTTTTTAAATATTAAAACATTAGCCTTCTTCCTCCTCTAAACATTGACAAAGTCTCTTTATAGTTATTAAAAATAATTTAAATGCAAACTCAATTTTTTTTTTCTAATTTTGTAAAAATTGTTATAACTTTTTATAATAACTATTAAAAAAAAATAGTGATTGATTGTACTACTTAACATTAGCCACACAAACATTGAACATCCACTACATATTCTTCTTAAGACCAACCATTTTGACTAGAAAAAACTTAATGTAATAATTATGAAAAATAATGACTTTCTCATTATTGATTTAAAATTTCAATCTCATAAAAACAATTCCATAAACCAAGATTCCAATTCTATAAACAAATTTTTAACCAGAAAACAATAACCAAATGTGAAACAATACATAATACTATCTACACATCACGAATGAAAACCACCTCCATTTTCTCCTTTATATCAACCATTTTTATAAACCTAAAAATACTTAAAAACCATTTTAATAAACCAAAAAATACTTAAAAAAAGCTACATATCCGAAAATATATAACCACAGCTTCTACATAAAAACGACTCATTCAAATGCAAGAACATGAAAAACAACTCATTTTTGTTAATCCATATCCAAGACTCGGTCCACCAAATCATCTACCCCATTTAAGGAAAATAATAAAATTTAAAAGTGAAAATTAAATAAAAAAAATTTAATAGCAAGGAAGCCGCGGGTCCCACATTGAAGGTCCACTTACGCGACAACGAAAATAAAATTACAACAAATTACACTATGCATTTACCGAGGTAAAAAAGTATAATAACTCAAACGCGTTTAAATTTTATAATTCCAAGTATCTTTGTCATCCAGCATCATCGTCCTTTGTATCGGAATTTGGCCTGCCAGGAGAGGCCGTTCCACAGAGAGACAGAGAGCGCTAAATCTCAGGTAGCTCCAATCAGTTCTGATTTCTTCATGAAATCTTTCACATTTGCGCGAATCTGTCTCGCCGGTCTTCAATTCGCTGGCTTTCCCAGCTTCAGACGACCCTGAAATCGCCCAATTTGAGTTTTTCTTCTTTAGATTCTGCCGGTGTTCGATCTGAGGTTCGATCCGGCGACCTGTCGAGGGGCAGATCTGCGAACAGATGGACGATTTTTCGAACATATTGCAGCGGAACTATGGATTAAGGCCGCAGGGCAAATCGGCTCCCATGGGAACAAGCAAGGGCACGTATGGCAGCAATCCTAATTTCAATCTCAACGACAGATCTTCGTCGGTGAATCTAGGAAAACCTCTGCACGATGTTGACGATATATTTAGCTCAAATCAGAGCGGAGCTGCTGATTTCAACGTATATGACGATGTCTTCGGCGGGCAGACGAAGTCCGCAAACCCTTCTTCTCATACGACCACCGGCTATGATGATATCTTTAACAGTTTCTCTGCTCCGAATAGCAAACCCTCGTCGGTTCCCGTATACGATGCCCCTGTGTACGACGACGACATTTTCGGGGGCGTACAGGGCGTGAAAAGCTCCTCCACCACGGTCACATACGATGACGTTTTCAGCATGAGGTCTGCGAGCCAAAGCGCTGGCCCCGCTTCCTTCGAAGATCTGCTAGGGGATTTGGGAAAGAATAAGGCACCAGTAAACTCTCAGCCGTCTGGGGACGAGGCGTTATTTGATGATTTAATCCCAGGGTTTGGTAACACTGAACCGGCGAAGCCGAGGTTAGTATCTCATTTACAATATTGATCATTTTTTTATAAATGTTAAAATTCTATCAATTTTTTTGCGATTAATTAAAGTTTGATAACCTGTTACTTGCAATTGAAATTAATCTCCTTTTATTTATTGTTGTACATTTTGGTGTTTAATCACATTTTTTTTAAGTTTTAAAGTTTGGTCACATTTTATTACAAATGAAACTCATCTGCTCTTATTTCCGATGAATATGAATATTATAGCAATTATTGTTAGCTAGAATTATGGGAACCTTCTTCTGTCAGGAAAAAAAAATCTGTAATCCGATTACAATTTCATGATAGAGAAAAATGATCATACTTTTACTTCATAATCTGAGTCTAAGAAGCTGGTTTGTGTTGAATTAGGCAAAAATGAAATTAGGAAAACGTTCTGCATTGGAAAAAGAATAGATAAGATAATTTTATTACTGTCCTCGATTGACCAAAAAGGTAGGTCGATGGGACTCAAATGTACAATCAATAGTGACAAACTGTAGGAGTGCCAGAGGAACTTTTATAACCCAAATGCTAAAAGGTAAAGCTGAAGCTAAGAGAAAGCTAAACATGAGAATTAGCATTCACCATTAAGTTTGGAAAAGAAAGCATATGCAATCAGATTTGTGGCAATTAAATTCAGAATTAAGAGTAGATTAAAATATTAACCATCCCTTTATCTTAAATTTCTAATATAAGAGAACTGTATTTTAAATATTAAATTAAAACTCTCTGATCTCAGAATTTTGTGAATGATAGCATTTTTGGTGATTAAATTTGCGGAATCTGGCTAGTCTAGTTGCCAGTTCTCGAAGTTTGGCAAATTTCATTTTTTTGGGAAAATCAATGATTATGATTTGACTGCCTTATTGTTAAATCAGTTGAAAAACAACTACATTCTCTGATGCAATGGTAGGACTTAAGTTTTCCAAATGTTTTGAAAATTTCTTCGAACATCTGTATGTAGTTCTAGATTTCTTAGAAAAGACCTACAGAGTGTTGAGTGATTCAGTCATATTTATGGTGTTAATATTCATGGAGCTAAATTTGCTGAAATACCAAAACACAGCTCTTCCACAAATCCTATTCTTCATTAAAATTTAAAAGCTTATGCTTACAATTTCTCTGTCTGAATGAAAGACTACAATTCGATGATTCATTTTTTTAAATAGGGATCTTTGCTCTTCTTTTACTGTATAAATTCTAATCCCATAAAAACATCTCACCTGTAAAAGCAGCATTCCTAAAAACAGACTTCTAATAATATCTTTCAAAAGGCGTACCTATTATTATAACACTTCTAAGAACATAGGATATGGTCCTATATGACATAAGAGCAATGTGAGATCCTGCCAAAGCAGGACAGAGTAATAAATGAAATTTGAACAGTATGAAATTCAGCCAAAGCAGAACACAGATATAAATACGCCTGGTGATTTTCTGGGAGAAATAGCTGTCTGGATTCAAGGACTCATGTTTTAGTAACTAAATATGTACATTAGCATCTGTCATTTAGAAAGTAGTGGCTTTTGTTCTCTTTTCTATTTTGACTCAATTGACTTTTCATCTTTCTCATGGAAAGTCATCCTATCTCATATCATTATTCTTGTCAATTTTTATGCAACTAATCTCAGATCTGAAAATTACTTCTAAGTGACCCAAACAGTAAACCCTAGGGCATTATCACTGAATAATTTTACACTGGAATTAAGACAGAAAATTACAGCAGCGGAAACATAAAGATCAGAGAGAATTTGTCCATGCATGTGAGACACAAAATTCCTGTTCTGTAAGCTTCTCAATTTCAGAATTTTTGAGGGCAAAAATCAGCCCTCCCAGCAACCACAAAAACAGTAAATCTGAGGACAAAATCAGAAAAATATCCTAGGAAAATTCCCAATTTACAAATCTGCTCCATCACACTGGTACGGCCTGCTGATGTCATCCGTATGGGCTGTACGAACTGATGACATCAGCATGTACGGACCTGCTGCTGCCCAGAAACCCTCACACGTGCGGCCCTGTTCTGCTCCCTCACCCTGATTCTACTGTACAGCTGCCACATGTGTGACTGTACGGACGTGTTCCGTATCACACATGTGCCCTGCACCCTGATTCTGCTGTATGGCTGTCACACGTGTGACCAAGGCTGTTGGGAGTTGGGAGCGGGAGCGTTTTGGGAGTGTTTTTTTTTTTTTTTTGTAAGTAAGAGATTTTATATATAAAGGGCCTTCAAAAAACCAGACCAGAGGTACAAAAACTTGAAAACAACCGTGCTGTAGTTACCGAACTGCCCCAATAGAGGGGAAACCAGTTCAGCCAGCCAGGTAAGTCTAGCAGTTTACAGTCTGACAGTCTTAAAGGACAGACCTTAGGTGGCAGCCTCATAGGACCTCAAAAAATCTACATGGTATCAGAGCTAAAGGTGGCTTAGACTTGTTAATTTTGTAGCACTTTTGTGGGCAGTTTGGTGAGGTTTTATATCAGATCTATTGGCTGTTTTGGACAGCAAGTTTTCAGTCCAAAACAGTGGGTAAACTTCAGATCTGAAGGTACCTCACATTCAGTGCTAGTTGGACAGCTCAGGGCAGATTTTGGACAGTGAGTTGACAGTGTTTGTGGACAGTTGTGGGCACATTTGTTGGGCTGATTTTTGACACTTGTGGACAACCTCTTTTCACACATGTGTGGACATGAGTGCAGCTGTAGAGTACGACTTCTTTTCACACCTATTGATTAGGAGTGAGGTCGTGGTTTCACCTTCCTTTTTTCACACCTGTGTTGATAGGAGTGAGGCAACATTCCTTGCATTTGGAGCATCAGAGTGAGCGCAGTAGACAGACATGTCAATATCTCAGATGCGTGTGGAGGACAGGCTAGCCGGGGCTAGCAATTGGTTGCCTTGGAAGGCGAGGATGGTCTTTGTCTTAGAGGACCTCGAGCTATGGGACATAGTTGAGGCAACTGTTCCAGTTATTCTTGTCACTTCTCCCGTCTTGGTGGCAGAGTTTATGAAAAGGAACACCAAGGCAAAGAGGATCATTTGTGATGCTGTGATAGATCACATTATTCCCCACTTGACGGGGAAGACTCATGCATACGAAATGTGGGCATCTCTATGCAAGCTGTACGAGAGCTCTAATGAGAACCGAAAGTTGGTTCTTCATGATTGACTGAGGAGCATTCACATGCTCGAGGATGAGTCGGTTACTTCATTCCTTGGTAGATACACCCAGATCAGAGACGAGCTTGGAGCTGTCGGAGAGGTGGTCAACCCTAACTCTTTGGTTAGGACAACTATGAATACCTTCACCAAACCTTGGGGTCCATTTGTACACGACATTGTTTCCAGGGAGGTTATGCCTACATGGGAGAGGATGTGGGATGACTTCGTCCAGGAGGAGATTAGGCTTGCAGCCGAGGCTTCTGGACAACAACAGTCAGTTTCGGGTGATGAGGACCTTGCTCTTTGGACAAAGGGCAAGAAGAAGACCGATCGTGGAGGTCGATAGGGTCCCAAGTTTGGGGCCCCACCACAGGGAAGAGAGAGCAGCAACAACAGTGGGCAGAAGAGAGACATGAGCATAGTGAGATGCTTTGCTTGTGGAGAGATGGGTCACTATGCAGGACAGTGTCCCAAGAAGAAGAAAAAGCAACAGGATGTGTCAGCAACGACAGCAGAGGAGATAGAGTTCAATGATCAGTTTGCGAGAGAGTGTGCATTCGTGACTACCTTGTCTGCTATTACACCATCCAGCACTAGATGGGGAGACAGAGTTGATGAGGACCGACTAACTCACAGCAGTGATTCAGAGGGAGAGCAGACTTAGTGTCCCTGGACATCTTCAGAGTGGGTGACTGGTCCACCCAGTATAGCTACAGTTTCAGAGCAGCCGAGCAAACAGAGAGTTGGTGCTACAACTTCAGTGCATTAGAGGTTGATGAGGAGGAGCAACAGGGCACCACGGAGGCTTGAGCCTCACTTAGCTTCTGAGACGGGCAGATCAGGTTCTGGATCCACTACAGGTGGAAGTTACTTGGCGAGACGCCAAGTTGACGACTCTTGGTGAGATAGCAAGAGGGGGAGACTCTTGGTGAGATGCCAAGAGTAGGTGGAAATCCTTGATGGGAGACCAAGGTGGAAATCTTCGGTGTGATGTCGAGATGTAGGTGATCTTGGATAGATGGAGAGTCAGTTCCATTACACAGATTGAGCAGATCTGTGACAAAGTCCACTTTTAGTGATCAGGGTATAGCCATACTCACCGAGCATATGCTAGGAGACAACCATGTCCTCTGCAGGGACCAGATTGGTGGTGACGAGCACTTTCCTTGGTAAGAGGGAGTGTTGGGATTTGGGTACCTTGGGAAGTGCCCCCCATGTGCTTATGAGTCTCTAAGCACAAAGGGGGAAGACTATTACCCTTGAACTTTACTTTATGATTCTAATTTCACTTTGACTTAGGAGATTTAAGTCAAAAGTGAAATATGCCACTTAAGCATTAAAGTGACAATTAATTCACAATGTGGGTGAATTAATAGACATAAAACAACTAAGGAAAGTGGGTTTCCTTAGTGAGATTTTTGGATGAGATCTCACCCATTGATTAGACTTGGCTAGATTGGATGTAGGCCATTGGTTTATCAGGGCTTGGCCAAAGGAGTCTAAAGTGAGGGTTTAGTGCATTTTGGAGATTCATTCTTCACTTGTGAGTTTTGGAGAAGAGGAGGGGCACATTTCTCAAGGAGAGGAGGGCAAACTTGCTTGAGAGCTTGAGGAGGAAGCTCTTGTTGGGTTGAGCTTGCATGGAGAGGTGATCCATGGAGGTTTAGCATTCATTTCCTTGGAGGGCACATGCTACATAGAGAGGAGTGTATTTTCTAGAGGAGGGCGTGCATTCTGAGGAGGAGGAGGTTTCATTCTTTGTTTTGTTCACTTGAGGAGGAGTAGGTGGAGCATGAGGATGAGGTCAGTTGAATTGGGAGAGGAGAGCTAGGGCACATGCTTCCATGGAGAGAGGCATCCATTTTAGGCCTCAGTTATTTGATGGTGATCACATTTGCTAGGAGGAGGGTGCACCAGTGGAGTGGATGCACAACTACCTGGTAGGAGTTTCACTTGGAAGCCAATTCTGATAGTTTCAGTGGAGAGGCAGCACAGGAGAGCACATTCCTATGGAGGGATTTCTTCATTGTGTCAAAGAGGAAGGAGAGCGCTTCACTTCAGTGTAGAGAGCAGCAAAGGGAGAGGGCGCACTTGAGTTTGGGCACATCTCTCTCTGGATCTTGTGGCAAGGCTTGTGAGGAGCTTGCTATGTATACTTTGTTTGTATTACTTGTTGTATATCATGCTTTGATCATCATTATATAGACATATATCCCAAACTGGTTTTCTCCGGGGGGGTTTTATCCAGGGTCATGTTGACAAAAAATACATGTGTCAAATTTATGCATGCTTAGAAGTGTAGATCGACATTTTAAAGTTAAAGATCTAGAGGTAGTGTTATGTGTTTTAAGTTATATTGCATGTGCTAATATTGAGTAAAGAAAACACTTGCAAGGGCACCTTAAAAGAGCACTTAACCATCAAAACATTGAGCAGAAAGTTGGGTCACTGTTTGCTGTCCTAAAATAACAAAAGAAGACGGCCACACAATTGAAACTTAGAGCCATACTAAGGTCAAGGACAAACCTTAGGTGGTAGCCTCATAGGACGTCAAAAAATCTATAGAAAGTACCAAATGGGTTACATTTTTAAAAACTTTTAAGAAGGATAATTTAAATGCTATGTCACAGAAAATTGGGACATGTGGACACAGGTCTCTGACATGGGACATGTAGGCCCTTGAAATGTGATATAGGGGGACAAGTCTCTGTCTCTCTAGGTTTTGTTCTGTTGGTTGAGAGGAATGAATGTTATCCTCTTCACTCAGGTTCAATTCCCACGAGTGACATGGTGAACTCTTAAAAAGTATATAATTGTAATCCATATTATACCCATATATATAATTGTGTTTCCTCCTAAGAGGTCACAAGTTCAAATCTAGAGGGGGGTAGGGTATGTATACCTCCGTAGACTTTACCAGTCAAATCACTGGGCGAAGGGGGTCCCTTGTCCCCCAAACAAGGGGGTCTCCTACACCAATTTGGTGTCTGGCTTGGCTGCGACCTTAAAAATAGATTATATATATATATATATATATATATATATATATATATATATCTCAATTGGTTGTTAGCAATGTTGTTGGGCGTTTGGCTAGTTTCTTGCCATCTGGTGCCTAGTTTGAATCTTGTGGGTGAGGCGTGTTATCACACAATCTAGCACCTTAGTGCAAAGCCTTCATAAGACATCAAGACTAGTGGAACATCGGAAGATGTCACAACGGTCACCTAGGCAATGACTTCTTTCTCTTTTGTGAAGGAACAAATTCAACACAAGGGAGGCTTCCCTAGGCAAAGACACAATCAAGTCTAAGGCCTCTCATGTACTCAATCTACCACCAATAGAATAAGATAAACAAGGTAAGGATAAGGTGGTAAGTTGGTGCAATTTCCAGATTTGAATAGATGAGGATCTAGGTCAATTTAGAAGGTTTACCAAGTCAATTTTAGGCTCAAGAGGATCCCCAAACACTACAAAAGAAGAAAAACTATTGGCTGTTGTAAAACTTGAAAGAAAGATTTACAGCAGAAATACAAGTTATGACAACAACAATAAAATTAACCCTTGAACAAGTAATAAGCCAATGAAGAAAGAGGGCTAAATAATGGATTAAACTAGGGTTTTATTAATCAACAAAATCTGAAATTATAAATGCATATGACAGCCCTAAAACCCTAGACGTCCAGCCCTAAAAGGCTGAAATAACAAATCAGCAATGCAATTTAGGGTTCAAGGATGATTATTAAGTCAACAATATGCATGAATATCAAAACACCCGAGTCATTTATGGCTGAAAATGGATATATTGCTGTAATACAACCTTAATCTAATCCTTAAACAATAAATAAAGGTTGAATTCGAAGTTTTATGATTGCCTATTGGGAGAATGACTAGTGCCTACTATATTTTTGGGCATATGGGTTCAATTAAGGACTCCTTTTAAGAGATGTGAGTGGATCTAGGGTGATATCTAAGGTTGTTCACTACTAACCCTTGAAGATCCTCCTAGTATATCATTAGGTATTCAAAGATAATTCAAGGGAAGGTTCTCCACTAATAACCTTCCAAAGGTTTTAACAAGAAGGGCTTGTTCAAGAAAGATCCATGAGAATGCACAACCATCACTAGAGAAGCAACATTACACTTACATTCATTCATAAACAAAACCACAAGATAACAAGTGACCACTTACTCAAGAAATCTTTTATCTATCAAAACCCTAACAATGATCATCCATGAAGCAATAAAAGCATCCACAAGACATCTTCTCCAAAAAGTCGCTCTAACTACCCATCCATAGTGATTTGTATAAGAGAAAAAGTAGTAGTAGACAAATAGTGATAAATCTCCACAAGTAGCAATCATTTACAAGTGAAAAGTGATTCTCTTATATATATGAGAGATCAAGCACCTTTTTCATCCATTAGAAGCCCTAAAAATTTCAAATCGTCCACCATAAATGCATGCTAGAGGTCACACGTGTGGCATAAATGACCTCACAAAGTGGACAACTTACTCCAAATGATGTGTATGGCGCTCAAAAAGTGAAATGTTTCCTTCAAGAGGTGCAACGTTTCATCTCCAAGTGGCATATCATCCCTAAGAGGTTTGACGTCTCATCAAAAGGTGCCATATCATCATCAAAATGTGCAACATCTCCTCAAAAGGTGCAACGTCTCATCAAGAGGTGTCAAATCGTCATCAAAGGTGCAATGTCCTATCATCAAAGGGTCACATCCTACCTTATGGGTGATAGGGTGTCTTAGCAAAGGAGCCATGTCATGAAAAGGCTGAATGTCCTCCCAAAAATATGGAACGACCTCTCTCAAGTTGTGGGATGGACAAGTATGCTAATAGCCCCTCAACGTCTTCCAAAGGACCAAGGTGTCAATCAAGCATGTGGCCATGCACAATCCATCATCCAAGGAGGGACTCATGTAGTCCAATGCACCATCAAAACCGGAGGCATGTACACAAGTCAAGTACAACATATAAAGTGAGTCATGTCAATGCAAAAACCAATAGATAGATCACATTTAAGTATCCTTTTCAAACTTCACACTAGCTCATAAAGTTATACAATTTGCCAAGTTTGGGTATGGGAGGATCATAATTACCCCCTATTAGGTGTGCTGATACCTAAGATAAGGAGTATTTCCCAAGTAACCCATCAAAAGAGTATGTGAAATGGCATGTGGTATGGTTTTGGGGTTTACTTCATGGGTGGTGGCATAGTTTTGAAATGTTATTTATGATAGTCATGCTCATGATTGCCTTTGTATGAGGGAGTGCTTACACAATGAGTTACCCTTTTCTCAACACTATGTCTTTGCAAACCCTTATTTGCCTTTTTCTTTATTGATTCAACCTTTTTTGGCTTTTGATTTTCATTTGCTAAGTCCTTTTATTAGGTGTGCATTTATTGCATAGGACTTGGGGTGATGGCCTCTTAGCGAGGGGGTAGAGCTCATGCTTCCCTTTCTTGGTTTTTTAGACCTTGCTTTTCTTACCTTTTTTGCTTTGCTTTGCATTTTTAATTATAACATTTGCTCTTTCTGTATCATTTTTTTATATTAAGTTGCATCAACCTCGAGCATTCTAGCTCCTTCTCATGGGGATTATGAGGTATGAACCTTTATAGGTGACATATTACAACCAACCCAAAAGATAAGATAACAGAGAGGGGATAGATGGAGTGTGTTATATATGCACTGGGATATGGACACGTTACCCCTATTGAGCCCTCCCCAGTAGTACAACTTTTCCCAAGAGTGACAACACTTGACTAATAGATGATGATGACCACCAAGGTGAAATAAGGCTAAAAGTATAAATTCAAAGCATCACGATTCTTAATCCAATTCAATCCATGATCACTATTTTCATGCCCAAAACATTGAACATTATCACTCAATATGAAGTATCAGAACAGGGTATCTCATGTGTGTCGTGCACCGTATCACCTAATGTGAGTGAGCTGAGCATAGAGTGGAAGACATCTGTGGGCAACTGTCTATGGAGAATCTGGAAAGTCATCATTGGAACTGCTGTCTGCATTGTGGATCATGAAGAAAATTATCTAGTTACCCCTAGAAGTGAGGGGGTAATAAGGCACACTATTCTACGCCAACATGTTACTAGGGATGTCATCCACGAATGTGGGGAAGCATCCCTTGGGTTTCCGATGAGGTTTTACTTGGAATACACACACACAATGTTAAAAATTATTAAAATTATAGAGATAATATACAGACATAAAGTTAACCCAATGCGCTAGTTTGAGTGCTTTGAGCTTCATGCAGGAGGTCTCAGGGTTGATTTCTTGGGTTGGCTGCTTCTGTTGCTTGCTTCACTCAATGTCTTCACCGGCTTAGACGCAGTAATCGGCACCAACAGGTTTTCTTTGTATACCATCCGCAATGCGGGAAAGTACTCGAAAGTTTCCTCGCGAGGTTTTTCTTGTAAAAACATATATTCATAAAGATGTTATATTTTGAAATTGGGACACCTTTATTGACACATTGGGACATATCTGCACATTTTGTTTGATTTTTTGTGAATTTGTTTTTTGGTGTCGTCAATGTCCAACATGCAGGACATGTGATGCCCGAGTGTCAGACATGCATGAGACATGTCCCTTCCATGTCTGACACTTGGGCATCATGTGTCCTGCGTGTCTAACACTCAGGAATCACGTGTCCTGTGTGTCTGACAAATGGACGCATGACATGCAGGGCTCGGATGATGTATCCTTTTTCAGAGTTGAAATGGAGTGAAAGGGAATCCACTTATTCTAGGTAGATGTAGTGAAGGTGACAGTTAGAACTAGCTGTCCATTGGGATGTTAGGTCCACAGATGACTTTGGTTTTATTCGATTGAAGGGGTAGAAATTAGAATGCAATTATCTAAAAGCATGTTTAAATAGTGCACTACTTACCTGCTCAGCAGCCAGATAAGTTGTGCTGGAATCTACAAAATGGTGTGGAAATCTTTATTTAATCACATCTAGCAAAGTTGAGTGCCAATTCAAGATTAGTTTTCGAAATACTATCATCTGTGGCTGTGCAATGAATGTAGATTCATTACCAAATCCAGATAGACAAGAAATCCTAAACAGACAAATTAAAAATTGAAAGGTAAAAAATGAATTCAACTATAGCTCTCTCATGAATATAGATGCAGCAGCATTACCCAATCTGCCACATGCAATTTTGTTTTGCTTTGTTGATTAGTAGTGATACATAATTTTATACTTCTTCCAATGTCAATATCCAGTGATATCTTTAAAGGAAATTTGTGTTGTTTGTTGATTCTTTGCTTTCATGCTTTGATACCTTTTGTTGTTTGTTTTTATACCTTTCCTCATTTACTACATGTCTTACCTAGAGCATTTTGGAATGTGTTGCACAGGGGTAGTACTGACACTAAGCGGCAGCATCCCACTGATTCTCCCAAGAAGCCTGCAGATGATCCTTTTGTCGTTTTAGATGCAGAGTCATTTTCATCAAATGCATCGTCCACTACATTTCATGATCCCCTTGAAGAGTTTAGTATGCCAACACAGTCTGCGAGTATGACTGACACACAGTCTGCGAGCAATGGCACTATAGGGATTGATGATGTTTTTGATGGATTCTCACAAACAGTACCCTCAGCGCCATCGTTAATAAATAAGTCTAGAACAGACAGAAGCCCGTTGAAGACAAGCCAAAGCTCCATTCCTCAGAAAAGTGGTAGCAGGGACACAGTAGAAAGCAGGTCTGTAAAGAAAGATTTTGTTAATAACCTGGAGAAAAATCACGAGAAGATATATTCAAGTCCTCCCATAGCAGATTTTGATTTATCTGGTGGTAGTGCTGATGTTTCTATAAAATCTACTTTAAATAGAGATGAGCATTCTCTGCATGAAGATTTTACTAGTGACTTGAATCCACAGGGGGCTCCTCCACCTAGTAAGTCTGATTATGGTACAGAGTTTGCCAATGACAGATGGATTACTGTTGATGACGTTGTACTTTGTACACAACCTATATTGGCACCCCCACCTACGAGGCCACCCCCTCCTTTAGTCAGTAAGCAAGGACCCTCTTCAAAGAAAAGTTCAGACTCTAAGGTAGAGGCATATGCTGCAGCAAATTTCAACCGTTTTTCCAGTTACCCACAGCCAGCTCAATCTAAAAAATCATCCGAAGCTGCATTTGATGATGATAGACCGTCTGTGATTTCGTCCATTGAAGAACTCGAAGACTTTGCTATGGGTGGATCTCGTGTTCATGCCCAGGGGAAACACGAGATCCCATCAAATGGAGAACAGATAGATGGCAATTCAGCAGCAGCAGCTGCAATGAAGGAAGCCATGGAGAAAGCTGAAGCAAAATTAAGACAGGCCAAGGAGGCAAGAAAGAGAGAAAGGGAGGAGAGGGAAAGGGAAGCAACGATGGTTAAACAAGATAGAGAGGAAACTGCGGTGCAATTTGAAGAAAAAGAAAGGGCAGAAAGAGCAGTTCAGGAGGCTCGTGAGCGAGAAGAGAGGGAAAAAGAGGATCAAGAAAGAGAAAGACGGAGAATAGAGAGGGAGAGGGAGAAAGAACGTGAGAGAGAAAGGGAAAGGGAGAAAGACAGAATAGCTGTTGAGAGGGCAACAAAAGAGGCACATGAAAGGGCAGCTACTGAAGCACGTGAGAAAGCACAGCGAGCTGCTGTGGATAGGGCAACCAAAGAGGCACGTGAGAGGGCAGCTACAGATGCAAGGGAACGGGCAGAGAGAGCATCTGCACAGAGGGCAGCTTCAGAGGCAAGGGAACGGGCTGAGAGAGCAGCTTTTGAAAGGGCAGCTGCAGAGGCAAGGGAAAGAGCTGCTACAGAAGCAAGGGAAAGAATGGTAGCAGAGAGAGCTGCTGTAGAAAGAGCAGCAACAGAGGTGAGGCTTAGAGCAGAGCGCGCTGCAGTAGAGAGAGCAAATGCCGAGGCTCGAGAACGTGCTGCAGAAAGAGCATCTGCTGAGAGGGCTGCGGCAGCAAAAGAAAGGCAAAGGAGAAATGACGATGATCTTGACTCTTTCTTTAGTATGGGTCATCGACCAAACAGTGCACCCAAGCAAAGACCTGCTACTACTCCGGTGAGGCATTGAGAATTTTTATTGTCATTGCTTGTAGTTTACCACATTTTCTATCATTATATTAAAATATAAACTCTGTCAAATATAAATTTCACCCAGGTTTTATTCTTGGCAGGATCCCACTTTTGCTTCACAAGTTCAAAACAAGGGATTTTCTAGTGAAGGGCCTCGGAGAACACCTGCAGGGGTACCATCGGGCCTTAGGAAAGCAGCTCCACCAACAAACGTGGCTGATGATTTTACATCTCTTTTCAGTAAGGGCAAAAGATGAAACATCCACCAGATATATCTTTTCAGTGCAGTAAACATCTGCTTTTAGCTTGTCTGACTTTATAAGTTTGTTAGTTTGTCCAAAGCAAGTGTTATCTTCACCATTTAGGAACATTTTTAAATTTCTTACCAAAATATCTTTTGCTTCTTTAGCTGCATCATCTTCTGAAGAGTTCCAAGAATTTGAAGGTGAAACTGAAGAGAGAAGGAGAGCTAGGTTGGACCGACATCAGCGAACACTTGAACGTGCGGTATGGTGTAATTGCTATTCACTTGGAGATGTGCATTTGTTTGAGAATTCCACCCCCCTTTATAAGTTTATTAATATCCTTTTTGACAGTAACGTAGGAATTTAAAGTTATATATGACCACTTCTCTCAATCCTGCAATGTTATTTAAAGGTGAATGATCTGTCACATGATCGAAGTCAAGAAACTTATCTTACCACTATGATTGAAACTTTGTTTTCCATTTATCTCCATCTCACTCGTATTTGGATGTTTCAGAGCAAAGCTTTAGCTGAAAAGAATGAACGTGATATGCAAGCTCAAAGAGATCAAGCTGAGAGACATGTAAGATGATGATCTTTCTCTAGCATTCTATTTGGATGCTGGTTTGGCATCAATATAAAAAATGGGAGGGAGGTTATGTGAACTTCACATCACTAAAACTATGTTATTGTTTAATCTTCAGAGGATGTTTTCTTGCAATACATCATGTTAAATTTTTATGTTGTAACGAGTCATCTGCTGACTAACATCTTACTTTGCCATAGTTAGATTGATTGAAATAGCAAGCATATAAATTTCCAATTTTATATCAACACATTTTTGAAACCATCATTTTTCTGCTTTGTTTAATGCTGGAGTTCTTCCCTTGAATCTGCATATTCAGATAGATTTGGAAGGCATTACATCCTCATGGATAAAATCGTTTGATTCATTTCAGTAATATTACTTTGCTTGATGAGATATCTTTGGATTGATCTTTGTATGAAGAGTATCATATCAATGTTCTGAACTTCTGAGGCAGTTCAAGGCACTTACATTACTCTATTTGCTTTGCAGAGATTTGCAGAAACATTGGATGCTGAAATCAAACGGTGGGCGGCAGGGAAAGAAGGAAATCTGAGAGCATTGCTCTCGACATTACAATATGTAGGTTTCATGAATAATCCTTATCCAAAATTCTGTTTTCCTTGGTTTCTTTCATTTTCTAGCAATTTGTCTGGGACAAATATGCTATTTTTCATAATGCCTGTCATGGCGTGAAGTATGCTTAGTTAGCAGGACATAAATTTGAGATTGAGACAAGATTCATTTCAAGGAAGCTTTGTAATGGCTCAAGGTTACATGTGTGAATAGTTTCCAGTTCATTATGGTTTTCTCTGTGCAGGGCAAAAATTGAATTGGGAGAATACTCACATGAGAAAGAGAGAATAATACTGTCATGTTGGATGAAAACATAAAATCTCTTTTCTTTGACATACACGTCGTTTAGAAATGACCAATTTGATTTGCTCTTTGTGATACTTTTATCCAATAGGTCATGGGTGTTGAGCCAAATTATTGATTTTGTTTATCCATTCATCCTATTATCATGCATCAATCTTGCTGCAGGAAGACTTGTGTGTATTGATCTGTGCAGGAACTGACTGTCTCTTTCAGGGAGTGTTTGCTATCATGATTTGAATCTGATGTATTTTTTTGGGGATGTTTGTTGATTGACTTGGCCCATGATCTTACTTATCAATATTTTATAGGTCAATTTGGTACAAGTAGGAGAATGTGAGCATTCCTTTTTGTTAAATGCATATGATATAGATGGTTAGGCTGTAAAGCTAAGAAGGCTTATATGCCTAGTTCAAAGAATCTGCCAAGCACTGTCAATAGGTCATATTGCAAGGTTTCATATCTATTATTATATAGGTGTAGATCTAACATGGAAAAATGGTCTTAGTCTCCATAGTGTTTACAAAAGACTCGATTCAACTTTTTTTTAATAATTTTGTAGCATAGTAGCTAATTTTGATATAACAGTGAATAAAAACAAAACATGGATTCGATAGGGCAGTCCTGTTATCCGCTTCTTTACAGCCACAGGCTTTGCTCGTAAGTGAGAGTAAGGACACCAACACAAGAGTAGTATCCAGTTCTATTGCAAAAATGGCCAATCTATCAACGGTTTTGTGATTTTTTTATTGAGTTATTGATGAAACGAGAAATCAGAGGGAAAAAGTTGAGATTTTTTAAGATATCGGAAAAATTGCAATTTTGTTTTGAAAAAATCACCAAGCATGAAAAAATGTAAATAAAACTCTATAGTCACTCTTTCTGTTCATTTCGACTTGCTGTTTGCATGTCTGGGAGAGCGAAGAGCGTGCCAGCATGGTTCGAGAGGGAAAACTTGGTGTTTAATCGCTGGCAATGGATCTTTCGTTAATTGGGCAACAACTTCCATTCATGATTTATAATTTTCATATCCATAATATGTTTCTGCTTTTTTTTTTT
>ML787802.1:313581-348731 GCA_009831015.1 Picea engelmannii | reverse complement strand
CCACACAAACATTGAACATCCACTACATATTCTTCTTAAGACCAACCATTTTGACTAGAAAAAACTTAATGTAATAATTATGAAAAATAATGACTTTCTCATTATTGATTTAAAATTTCAATCTCATAAAAACAATTCCATAAACCAAGATTCCAATTCTATAAACAAATTTTTAACCAGAAAACAATAACCAAATGTGAAACAATACATAATACTATCTACACATCACGAATGAAAACCACCTCCATTTTCTCCTTTATATCAACCATTTTTATAAACCTAAAAATACTTAAAAACCATTTTAATAAACCAAAAAATACTTAAAAAAAGCTACATATCCGAAAATATATAACCACAGCTTCTACATAAAAACGACTCATTCAAATGCAAGAACATGAAAAACAACTCATTTTTGTTAATCCATATCCAAGACTCGGTCCACCAAATCATCTACCCCATTTAAGGAAAATAATAAAATTTAAAAGTGAAAATTAAATAAAAAAAATTTAATAGCAAGGAAGCCGCGGGTCCCACATTGAAGGTCCACTTACGCGACAACGAAAATAAAATTACAACAAATTACACTATGCATTTACCGAGGTAAAAAAGTATAATAACTCAAACGCGTTTAAATTTTATAATTCCAAGTATCTTTGTCATCCAGCATCATCGTCCTTTGTATCGGAATTTGGCCTGCCAGGAGAGGCCGTTCCACAGAGAGACAGAGAGCGCTAAATCTCAGGTAGCTCCAATCAGTTCTGATTTCTTCATGAAATCTTTCACATTTGCGCGAATCTGTCTCGCCGGTCTTCAATTCGCTGGCTTTCCCAGCTTCAGACGACCCTGAAATCGCCCAATTTGAGTTTTTCTTCTTTAGATTCTGCCGGTGTTCGATCTGAGGTTCGATCCGGCGACCTGTCGAGGGGCAGATCTGCGAACAGATGGACGATTTTTCGAACATATTGCAGCGGAACTATGGATTAAGGCCGCAGGGCAAATCGGCTCCCATGGGAACAAGCAAGGGCACGTATGGCAGCAATCCTAATTTCAATCTCAACGACAGATCTTCGTCGGTGAATCTAGGAAAACCTCTGCACGATGTTGACGATATATTTAGCTCAAATCAGAGCGGAGCTGCTGATTTCAACGTATATGACGATGTCTTCGGCGGGCAGACGAAGTCCGCAAACCCTTCTTCTCATACGACCACCGGCTATGATGATATCTTTAACAGTTTCTCTGCTCCGAATAGCAAACCCTCGTCGGTTCCCGTATACGATGCCCCTGTGTACGACGACGACATTTTCGGGGGCGTACAGGGCGTGAAAAGCTCCTCCACCACGGTCACATACGATGACGTTTTCAGCATGAGGTCTGCGAGCCAAAGCGCTGGCCCCGCTTCCTTCGAAGATCTGCTAGGGGATTTGGGAAAGAATAAGGCACCAGTAAACTCTCAGCCGTCTGGGGACGAGGCGTTATTTGATGATTTAATCCCAGGGTTTGGTAACACTGAACCGGCGAAGCCGAGGTTAGTATCTCATTTACAATATTGATCATTTTTTTATAAATGTTAAAATTCTATCAATTTTTTTGCGATTAATTAAAGTTTGATAACCTGTTACTTGCAATTGAAATTAATCTCCTTTTATTTATTGTTGTACATTTTGGTGTTTAATCACATTTTTTTTAAGTTTTAAAGTTTGGTCACATTTTATTACAAATGAAACTCATCTGCTCTTATTTCCGATGAATATGAATATTATAGCAATTATTGTTAGCTAGAATTATGGGAACCTTCTTCTGTCAGGAAAAAAAAATCTGTAATCCGATTACAATTTCATGATAGAGAAAAATGATCATACTTTTACTTCATAATCTGAGTCTAAGAAGCTGGTTTGTGTTGAATTAGGCAAAAATGAAATTAGGAAAACGTTCTGCATTGGAAAAAGAATAGATAAGATAATTTTATTACTGTCCTCGATTGACCAAAAAGGTAGGTCGATGGGACTCAAATGTACAATCAATAGTGACAAACTGTAGGAGTGCCAGAGGAACTTTTATAACCCAAATGCTAAAAGGTAAAGCTGAAGCTAAGAGAAAGCTAAACATGAGAATTAGCATTCACCATTAAGTTTGGAAAAGAAAGCATATGCAATCAGATTTGTGGCAATTAAATTCAGAATTAAGAGTAGATTAAAATATTAACCATCCCTTTATCTTAAATTTCTAATATAAGAGAACTGTATTTTAAATATTAAATTAAAACTCTCTGATCTCAGAATTTTGTGAATGATAGCATTTTTGGTGATTAAATTTGCGGAATCTGGCTAGTCTAGTTGCCAGTTCTCGAAGTTTGGCAAATTTCATTTTTTTGGGAAAATCAATGATTATGATTTGACTGCCTTATTGTTAAATCAGTTGAAAAACAACTACATTCTCTGATGCAATGGTAGGACTTAAGTTTTCCAAATGTTTTGAAAATTTCTTCGAACATCTGTATGTAGTTCTAGATTTCTTAGAAAAGACCTACAGAGTGTTGAGTGATTCAGTCATATTTATGGTGTTAATATTCATGGAGCTAAATTTGCTGAAATACCAAAACACAGCTCTTCCACAAATCCTATTCTTCATTAAAATTTAAAAGCTTATGCTTACAATTTCTCTGTCTGAATGAAAGACTACAATTCGATGATTCATTTTTTTAAATAGGGATCTTTGCTCTTCTTTTACTGTATAAATTCTAATCCCATAAAAACATCTCACCTGTAAAAGCAGCATTCCTAAAAACAGACTTCTAATAATATCTTTCAAAAGGCGTACCTATTATTATAACACTTCTAAGAACATAGGATATGGTCCTATATGACATAAGAGCAATGTGAGATCCTGCCAAAGCAGGACAGAGTAATAAATGAAATTTGAACAGTATGAAATTCAGCCAAAGCAGAACACAGATATAAATACGCCTGGTGATTTTCTGGGAGAAATAGCTGTCTGGATTCAAGGACTCATGTTTTAGTAACTAAATATGTACATTAGCATCTGTCATTTAGAAAGTAGTGGCTTTTGTTCTCTTTTCTATTTTGACTCAATTGACTTTTCATCTTTCTCATGGAAAGTCATCCTATCTCATATCATTATTCTTGTCAATTTTTATGCAACTAATCTCAGATCTGAAAATTACTTCTAAGTGACCCAAACAGTAAACCCTAGGGCATTATCACTGAATAATTTTACACTGGAATTAAGACAGAAAATTACAGCAGCGGAAACATAAAGATCAGAGAGAATTTGTCCATGCATGTGAGACACAAAATTCCTGTTCTGTAAGCTTCTCAATTTCAGAATTTTTGAGGGCAAAAATCAGCCCTCCCAGCAACCACAAAAACAGTAAATCTGAGGACAAAATCAGAAAAATATCCTAGGAAAATTCCCAATTTACAAATCTGCTCCATCACACTGGTACGGCCTGCTGATGTCATCCGTATGGGCTGTACGAACTGATGACATCAGCATGTACGGACCTGCTGCTGCCCAGAAACCCTCACACGTGCGGCCCTGTTCTGCTCCCTCACCCTGATTCTACTGTACAGCTGCCACATGTGTGACTGTACGGACGTGTTCCGTATCACACATGTGCCCTGCACCCTGATTCTGCTGTATGGCTGTCACACGTGTGACCAAGGCTGTTGGGAGTTGGGAGCGGGAGCGTTTTGGGAGTGTTTTTTTTTTTTTTTTGTAAGTAAGAGATTTTATATATAAAGGGCCTTCAAAAAACCAGACCAGAGGTACAAAAACTTGAAAACAACCGTGCTGTAGTTACCGAACTGCCCCAATAGAGGGGAAACCAGTTCAGCCAGCCAGGTAAGTCTAGCAGTTTACAGTCTGACAGTCTTAAAGGACAGACCTTAGGTGGCAGCCTCATAGGACCTCAAAAAATCTACATGGTATCAGAGCTAAAGGTGGCTTAGACTTGTTAATTTTGTAGCACTTTTGTGGGCAGTTTGGTGAGGTTTTATATCAGATCTATTGGCTGTTTTGGACAGCAAGTTTTCAGTCCAAAACAGTGGGTAAACTTCAGATCTGAAGGTACCTCACATTCAGTGCTAGTTGGACAGCTCAGGGCAGATTTTGGACAGTGAGTTGACAGTGTTTGTGGACAGTTGTGGGCACATTTGTTGGGCTGATTTTTGACACTTGTGGACAACCTCTTTTCACACATGTGTGGACATGAGTGCAGCTGTAGAGTACGACTTCTTTTCACACCTATTGATTAGGAGTGAGGTCGTGGTTTCACCTTCCTTTTTTCACACCTGTGTTGATAGGAGTGAGGCAACATTCCTTGCATTTGGAGCATCAGAGTGAGCGCAGTAGACAGACATGTCAATATCTCAGATGCGTGTGGAGGACAGGCTAGCCGGGGCTAGCAATTGGTTGCCTTGGAAGGCGAGGATGGTCTTTGTCTTAGAGGACCTCGAGCTATGGGACATAGTTGAGGCAACTGTTCCAGTTATTCTTGTCACTTCTCCCGTCTTGGTGGCAGAGTTTATGAAAAGGAACACCAAGGCAAAGAGGATCATTTGTGATGCTGTGATAGATCACATTATTCCCCACTTGACGGGGAAGACTCATGCATACGAAATGTGGGCATCTCTATGCAAGCTGTACGAGAGCTCTAATGAGAACCGAAAGTTGGTTCTTCATGATTGACTGAGGAGCATTCACATGCTCGAGGATGAGTCGGTTACTTCATTCCTTGGTAGATACACCCAGATCAGAGACGAGCTTGGAGCTGTCGGAGAGGTGGTCAACCCTAACTCTTTGGTTAGGACAACTATGAATACCTTCACCAAACCTTGGGGTCCATTTGTACACGACATTGTTTCCAGGGAGGTTATGCCTACATGGGAGAGGATGTGGGATGACTTCGTCCAGGAGGAGATTAGGCTTGCAGCCGAGGCTTCTGGACAACAACAGTCAGTTTCGGGTGATGAGGACCTTGCTCTTTGGACAAAGGGCAAGAAGAAGACCGATCGTGGAGGTCGATAGGGTCCCAAGTTTGGGGCCCCACCACAGGGAAGAGAGAGCAGCAACAACAGTGGGCAGAAGAGAGACATGAGCATAGTGAGATGCTTTGCTTGTGGAGAGATGGGTCACTATGCAGGACAGTGTCCCAAGAAGAAGAAAAAGCAACAGGATGTGTCAGCAACGACAGCAGAGGAGATAGAGTTCAATGATCAGTTTGCGAGAGAGTGTGCATTCGTGACTACCTTGTCTGCTATTACACCATCCAGCACTAGATGGGGAGACAGAGTTGATGAGGACCGACTAACTCACAGCAGTGATTCAGAGGGAGAGCAGACTTAGTGTCCCTGGACATCTTCAGAGTGGGTGACTGGTCCACCCAGTATAGCTACAGTTTCAGAGCAGCCGAGCAAACAGAGAGTTGGTGCTACAACTTCAGTGCATTAGAGGTTGATGAGGAGGAGCAACAGGGCACCACGGAGGCTTGAGCCTCACTTAGCTTCTGAGACGGGCAGATCAGGTTCTGGATCCACTACAGGTGGAAGTTACTTGGCGAGACGCCAAGTTGACGACTCTTGGTGAGATAGCAAGAGGGGGAGACTCTTGGTGAGATGCCAAGAGTAGGTGGAAATCCTTGATGGGAGACCAAGGTGGAAATCTTCGGTGTGATGTCGAGATGTAGGTGATCTTGGATAGATGGAGAGTCAGTTCCATTACACAGATTGAGCAGATCTGTGACAAAGTCCACTTTTAGTGATCAGGGTATAGCCATACTCACCGAGCATATGCTAGGAGACAACCATGTCCTCTGCAGGGACCAGATTGGTGGTGACGAGCACTTTCCTTGGTAAGAGGGAGTGTTGGGATTTGGGTACCTTGGGAAGTGCCCCCCATGTGCTTATGAGTCTCTAAGCACAAAGGGGGAAGACTATTACCCTTGAACTTTACTTTATGATTCTAATTTCACTTTGACTTAGGAGATTTAAGTCAAAAGTGAAATATGCCACTTAAGCATTAAAGTGACAATTAATTCACAATGTGGGTGAATTAATAGACATAAAACAACTAAGGAAAGTGGGTTTCCTTAGTGAGATTTTTGGATGAGATCTCACCCATTGATTAGACTTGGCTAGATTGGATGTAGGCCATTGGTTTATCAGGGCTTGGCCAAAGGAGTCTAAAGTGAGGGTTTAGTGCATTTTGGAGATTCATTCTTCACTTGTGAGTTTTGGAGAAGAGGAGGGGCACATTTCTCAAGGAGAGGAGGGCAAACTTGCTTGAGAGCTTGAGGAGGAAGCTCTTGTTGGGTTGAGCTTGCATGGAGAGGTGATCCATGGAGGTTTAGCATTCATTTCCTTGGAGGGCACATGCTACATAGAGAGGAGTGTATTTTCTAGAGGAGGGCGTGCATTCTGAGGAGGAGGAGGTTTCATTCTTTGTTTTGTTCACTTGAGGAGGAGTAGGTGGAGCATGAGGATGAGGTCAGTTGAATTGGGAGAGGAGAGCTAGGGCACATGCTTCCATGGAGAGAGGCATCCATTTTAGGCCTCAGTTATTTGATGGTGATCACATTTGCTAGGAGGAGGGTGCACCAGTGGAGTGGATGCACAACTACCTGGTAGGAGTTTCACTTGGAAGCCAATTCTGATAGTTTCAGTGGAGAGGCAGCACAGGAGAGCACATTCCTATGGAGGGATTTCTTCATTGTGTCAAAGAGGAAGGAGAGCGCTTCACTTCAGTGTAGAGAGCAGCAAAGGGAGAGGGCGCACTTGAGTTTGGGCACATCTCTCTCTGGATCTTGTGGCAAGGCTTGTGAGGAGCTTGCTATGTATACTTTGTTTGTATTACTTGTTGTATATCATGCTTTGATCATCATTATATAGACATATATCCCAAACTGGTTTTCTCCGGGGGGGTTTTATCCAGGGTCATGTTGACAAAAAATACATGTGTCAAATTTATGCATGCTTAGAAGTGTAGATCGACATTTTAAAGTTAAAGATCTAGAGGTAGTGTTATGTGTTTTAAGTTATATTGCATGTGCTAATATTGAGTAAAGAAAACACTTGCAAGGGCACCTTAAAAGAGCACTTAACCATCAAAACATTGAGCAGAAAGTTGGGTCACTGTTTGCTGTCCTAAAATAACAAAAGAAGACGGCCACACAATTGAAACTTAGAGCCATACTAAGGTCAAGGACAAACCTTAGGTGGTAGCCTCATAGGACGTCAAAAAATCTATAGAAAGTACCAAATGGGTTACATTTTTAAAAACTTTTAAGAAGGATAATTTAAATGCTATGTCACAGAAAATTGGGACATGTGGACACAGGTCTCTGACATGGGACATGTAGGCCCTTGAAATGTGATATAGGGGGACAAGTCTCTGTCTCTCTAGGTTTTGTTCTGTTGGTTGAGAGGAATGAATGTTATCCTCTTCACTCAGGTTCAATTCCCACGAGTGACATGGTGAACTCTTAAAAAGTATATAATTGTAATCCATATTATACCCATATATATAATTGTGTTTCCTCCTAAGAGGTCACAAGTTCAAATCTAGAGGGGGGTAGGGTATGTATACCTCCGTAGACTTTACCAGTCAAATCACTGGGCGAAGGGGGTCCCTTGTCCCCCAAACAAGGGGGTCTCCTACACCAATTTGGTGTCTGGCTTGGCTGCGACCTTAAAAATAGATTATATATATATATATATATATATATATATATATATATATATCTCAATTGGTTGTTAGCAATGTTGTTGGGCGTTTGGCTAGTTTCTTGCCATCTGGTGCCTAGTTTGAATCTTGTGGGTGAGGCGTGTTATCACACAATCTAGCACCTTAGTGCAAAGCCTTCATAAGACATCAAGACTAGTGGAACATCGGAAGATGTCACAACGGTCACCTAGGCAATGACTTCTTTCTCTTTTGTGAAGGAACAAATTCAACACAAGGGAGGCTTCCCTAGGCAAAGACACAATCAAGTCTAAGGCCTCTCATGTACTCAATCTACCACCAATAGAATAAGATAAACAAGGTAAGGATAAGGTGGTAAGTTGGTGCAATTTCCAGATTTGAATAGATGAGGATCTAGGTCAATTTAGAAGGTTTACCAAGTCAATTTTAGGCTCAAGAGGATCCCCAAACACTACAAAAGAAGAAAAACTATTGGCTGTTGTAAAACTTGAAAGAAAGATTTACAGCAGAAATACAAGTTATGACAACAACAATAAAATTAACCCTTGAACAAGTAATAAGCCAATGAAGAAAGAGGGCTAAATAATGGATTAAACTAGGGTTTTATTAATCAACAAAATCTGAAATTATAAATGCATATGACAGCCCTAAAACCCTAGACGTCCAGCCCTAAAAGGCTGAAATAACAAATCAGCAATGCAATTTAGGGTTCAAGGATGATTATTAAGTCAACAATATGCATGAATATCAAAACACCCGAGTCATTTATGGCTGAAAATGGATATATTGCTGTAATACAACCTTAATCTAATCCTTAAACAATAAATAAAGGTTGAATTCGAAGTTTTATGATTGCCTATTGGGAGAATGACTAGTGCCTACTATATTTTTGGGCATATGGGTTCAATTAAGGACTCCTTTTAAGAGATGTGAGTGGATCTAGGGTGATATCTAAGGTTGTTCACTACTAACCCTTGAAGATCCTCCTAGTATATCATTAGGTATTCAAAGATAATTCAAGGGAAGGTTCTCCACTAATAACCTTCCAAAGGTTTTAACAAGAAGGGCTTGTTCAAGAAAGATCCATGAGAATGCACAACCATCACTAGAGAAGCAACATTACACTTACATTCATTCATAAACAAAACCACAAGATAACAAGTGACCACTTACTCAAGAAATCTTTTATCTATCAAAACCCTAACAATGATCATCCATGAAGCAATAAAAGCATCCACAAGACATCTTCTCCAAAAAGTCGCTCTAACTACCCATCCATAGTGATTTGTATAAGAGAAAAAGTAGTAGTAGACAAATAGTGATAAATCTCCACAAGTAGCAATCATTTACAAGTGAAAAGTGATTCTCTTATATATATGAGAGATCAAGCACCTTTTTCATCCATTAGAAGCCCTAAAAATTTCAAATCGTCCACCATAAATGCATGCTAGAGGTCACACGTGTGGCATAAATGACCTCACAAAGTGGACAACTTACTCCAAATGATGTGTATGGCGCTCAAAAAGTGAAATGTTTCCTTCAAGAGGTGCAACGTTTCATCTCCAAGTGGCATATCATCCCTAAGAGGTTTGACGTCTCATCAAAAGGTGCCATATCATCATCAAAATGTGCAACATCTCCTCAAAAGGTGCAACGTCTCATCAAGAGGTGTCAAATCGTCATCAAAGGTGCAATGTCCTATCATCAAAGGGTCACATCCTACCTTATGGGTGATAGGGTGTCTTAGCAAAGGAGCCATGTCATGAAAAGGCTGAATGTCCTCCCAAAAATATGGAACGACCTCTCTCAAGTTGTGGGATGGACAAGTATGCTAATAGCCCCTCAACGTCTTCCAAAGGACCAAGGTGTCAATCAAGCATGTGGCCATGCACAATCCATCATCCAAGGAGGGACTCATGTAGTCCAATGCACCATCAAAACCGGAGGCATGTACACAAGTCAAGTACAACATATAAAGTGAGTCATGTCAATGCAAAAACCAATAGATAGATCACATTTAAGTATCCTTTTCAAACTTCACACTAGCTCATAAAGTTATACAATTTGCCAAGTTTGGGTATGGGAGGATCATAATTACCCCCTATTAGGTGTGCTGATACCTAAGATAAGGAGTATTTCCCAAGTAACCCATCAAAAGAGTATGTGAAATGGCATGTGGTATGGTTTTGGGGTTTACTTCATGGGTGGTGGCATAGTTTTGAAATGTTATTTATGATAGTCATGCTCATGATTGCCTTTGTATGAGGGAGTGCTTACACAATGAGTTACCCTTTTCTCAACACTATGTCTTTGCAAACCCTTATTTGCCTTTTTCTTTATTGATTCAACCTTTTTTGGCTTTTGATTTTCATTTGCTAAGTCCTTTTATTAGGTGTGCATTTATTGCATAGGACTTGGGGTGATGGCCTCTTAGCGAGGGGGTAGAGCTCATGCTTCCCTTTCTTGGTTTTTTAGACCTTGCTTTTCTTACCTTTTTTGCTTTGCTTTGCATTTTTAATTATAACATTTGCTCTTTCTGTATCATTTTTTTATATTAAGTTGCATCAACCTCGAGCATTCTAGCTCCTTCTCATGGGGATTATGAGGTATGAACCTTTATAGGTGACATATTACAACCAACCCAAAAGATAAGATAACAGAGAGGGGATAGATGGAGTGTGTTATATATGCACTGGGATATGGACACGTTACCCCTATTGAGCCCTCCCCAGTAGTACAACTTTTCCCAAGAGTGACAACACTTGACTAATAGATGATGATGACCACCAAGGTGAAATAAGGCTAAAAGTATAAATTCAAAGCATCACGATTCTTAATCCAATTCAATCCATGATCACTATTTTCATGCCCAAAACATTGAACATTATCACTCAATATGAAGTATCAGAACAGGGTATCTCATGTGTGTCGTGCACCGTATCACCTAATGTGAGTGAGCTGAGCATAGAGTGGAAGACATCTGTGGGCAACTGTCTATGGAGAATCTGGAAAGTCATCATTGGAACTGCTGTCTGCATTGTGGATCATGAAGAAAATTATCTAGTTACCCCTAGAAGTGAGGGGGTAATAAGGCACACTATTCTACGCCAACATGTTACTAGGGATGTCATCCACGAATGTGGGGAAGCATCCCTTGGGTTTCCGATGAGGTTTTACTTGGAATACACACACACAATGTTAAAAATTATTAAAATTATAGAGATAATATACAGACATAAAGTTAACCCAATGCGCTAGTTTGAGTGCTTTGAGCTTCATGCAGGAGGTCTCAGGGTTGATTTCTTGGGTTGGCTGCTTCTGTTGCTTGCTTCACTCAATGTCTTCACCGGCTTAGACGCAGTAATCGGCACCAACAGGTTTTCTTTGTATACCATCCGCAATGCGGGAAAGTACTCGAAAGTTTCCTCGCGAGGTTTTTCTTGTAAAAACATATATTCATAAAGATGTTATATTTTGAAATTGGGACACCTTTATTGACACATTGGGACATATCTGCACATTTTGTTTGATTTTTTGTGAATTTGTTTTTTGGTGTCGTCAATGTCCAACATGCAGGACATGTGATGCCCGAGTGTCAGACATGCATGAGACATGTCCCTTCCATGTCTGACACTTGGGCATCATGTGTCCTGCGTGTCTAACACTCAGGAATCACGTGTCCTGTGTGTCTGACAAATGGACGCATGACATGCAGGGCTCGGATGATGTATCCTTTTTCAGAGTTGAAATGGAGTGAAAGGGAATCCACTTATTCTAGGTAGATGTAGTGAAGGTGACAGTTAGAACTAGCTGTCCATTGGGATGTTAGGTCCACAGATGACTTTGGTTTTATTCGATTGAAGGGGTAGAAATTAGAATGCAATTATCTAAAAGCATGTTTAAATAGTGCACTACTTACCTGCTCAGCAGCCAGATAAGTTGTGCTGGAATCTACAAAATGGTGTGGAAATCTTTATTTAATCACATCTAGCAAAGTTGAGTGCCAATTCAAGATTAGTTTTCGAAATACTATCATCTGTGGCTGTGCAATGAATGTAGATTCATTACCAAATCCAGATAGACAAGAAATCCTAAACAGACAAATTAAAAATTGAAAGGTAAAAAATGAATTCAACTATAGCTCTCTCATGAATATAGATGCAGCAGCATTACCCAATCTGCCACATGCAATTTTGTTTTGCTTTGTTGATTAGTAGTGATACATAATTTTATACTTCTTCCAATGTCAATATCCAGTGATATCTTTAAAGGAAATTTGTGTTGTTTGTTGATTCTTTGCTTTCATGCTTTGATACCTTTTGTTGTTTGTTTTTATACCTTTCCTCATTTACTACATGTCTTACCTAGAGCATTTTGGAATGTGTTGCACAGGGGTAGTACTGACACTAAGCGGCAGCATCCCACTGATTCTCCCAAGAAGCCTGCAGATGATCCTTTTGTCGTTTTAGATGCAGAGTCATTTTCATCAAATGCATCGTCCACTACATTTCATGATCCCCTTGAAGAGTTTAGTATGCCAACACAGTCTGCGAGTATGACTGACACACAGTCTGCGAGCAATGGCACTATAGGGATTGATGATGTTTTTGATGGATTCTCACAAACAGTACCCTCAGCGCCATCGTTAATAAATAAGTCTAGAACAGACAGAAGCCCGTTGAAGACAAGCCAAAGCTCCATTCCTCAGAAAAGTGGTAGCAGGGACACAGTAGAAAGCAGGTCTGTAAAGAAAGATTTTGTTAATAACCTGGAGAAAAATCACGAGAAGATATATTCAAGTCCTCCCATAGCAGATTTTGATTTATCTGGTGGTAGTGCTGATGTTTCTATAAAATCTACTTTAAATAGAGATGAGCATTCTCTGCATGAAGATTTTACTAGTGACTTGAATCCACAGGGGGCTCCTCCACCTAGTAAGTCTGATTATGGTACAGAGTTTGCCAATGACAGATGGATTACTGTTGATGACGTTGTACTTTGTACACAACCTATATTGGCACCCCCACCTACGAGGCCACCCCCTCCTTTAGTCAGTAAGCAAGGACCCTCTTCAAAGAAAAGTTCAGACTCTAAGGTAGAGGCATATGCTGCAGCAAATTTCAACCGTTTTTCCAGTTACCCACAGCCAGCTCAATCTAAAAAATCATCCGAAGCTGCATTTGATGATGATAGACCGTCTGTGATTTCGTCCATTGAAGAACTCGAAGACTTTGCTATGGGTGGATCTCGTGTTCATGCCCAGGGGAAACACGAGATCCCATCAAATGGAGAACAGATAGATGGCAATTCAGCAGCAGCAGCTGCAATGAAGGAAGCCATGGAGAAAGCTGAAGCAAAATTAAGACAGGCCAAGGAGGCAAGAAAGAGAGAAAGGGAGGAGAGGGAAAGGGAAGCAACGATGGTTAAACAAGATAGAGAGGAAACTGCGGTGCAATTTGAAGAAAAAGAAAGGGCAGAAAGAGCAGTTCAGGAGGCTCGTGAGCGAGAAGAGAGGGAAAAAGAGGATCAAGAAAGAGAAAGACGGAGAATAGAGAGGGAGAGGGAGAAAGAACGTGAGAGAGAAAGGGAAAGGGAGAAAGACAGAATAGCTGTTGAGAGGGCAACAAAAGAGGCACATGAAAGGGCAGCTACTGAAGCACGTGAGAAAGCACAGCGAGCTGCTGTGGATAGGGCAACCAAAGAGGCACGTGAGAGGGCAGCTACAGATGCAAGGGAACGGGCAGAGAGAGCATCTGCACAGAGGGCAGCTTCAGAGGCAAGGGAACGGGCTGAGAGAGCAGCTTTTGAAAGGGCAGCTGCAGAGGCAAGGGAAAGAGCTGCTACAGAAGCAAGGGAAAGAATGGTAGCAGAGAGAGCTGCTGTAGAAAGAGCAGCAACAGAGGTGAGGCTTAGAGCAGAGCGCGCTGCAGTAGAGAGAGCAAATGCCGAGGCTCGAGAACGTGCTGCAGAAAGAGCATCTGCTGAGAGGGCTGCGGCAGCAAAAGAAAGGCAAAGGAGAAATGACGATGATCTTGACTCTTTCTTTAGTATGGGTCATCGACCAAACAGTGCACCCAAGCAAAGACCTGCTACTACTCCGGTGAGGCATTGAGAATTTTTATTGTCATTGCTTGTAGTTTACCACATTTTCTATCATTATATTAAAATATAAACTCTGTCAAATATAAATTTCACCCAGGTTTTATTCTTGGCAGGATCCCACTTTTGCTTCACAAGTTCAAAACAAGGGATTTTCTAGTGAAGGGCCTCGGAGAACACCTGCAGGGGTACCATCGGGCCTTAGGAAAGCAGCTCCACCAACAAACGTGGCTGATGATTTTACATCTCTTTTCAGTAAGGGCAAAAGATGAAACATCCACCAGATATATCTTTTCAGTGCAGTAAACATCTGCTTTTAGCTTGTCTGACTTTATAAGTTTGTTAGTTTGTCCAAAGCAAGTGTTATCTTCACCATTTAGGAACATTTTTAAATTTCTTACCAAAATATCTTTTGCTTCTTTAGCTGCATCATCTTCTGAAGAGTTCCAAGAATTTGAAGGTGAAACTGAAGAGAGAAGGAGAGCTAGGTTGGACCGACATCAGCGAACACTTGAACGTGCGGTATGGTGTAATTGCTATTCACTTGGAGATGTGCATTTGTTTGAGAATTCCACCCCCCTTTATAAGTTTATTAATATCCTTTTTGACAGTAACGTAGGAATTTAAAGTTATATATGACCACTTCTCTCAATCCTGCAATGTTATTTAAAGGTGAATGATCTGTCACATGATCGAAGTCAAGAAACTTATCTTACCACTATGATTGAAACTTTGTTTTCCATTTATCTCCATCTCACTCGTATTTGGATGTTTCAGAGCAAAGCTTTAGCTGAAAAGAATGAACGTGATATGCAAGCTCAAAGAGATCAAGCTGAGAGACATGTAAGATGATGATCTTTCTCTAGCATTCTATTTGGATGCTGGTTTGGCATCAATATAAAAAATGGGAGGGAGGTTATGTGAACTTCACATCACTAAAACTATGTTATTGTTTAATCTTCAGAGGATGTTTTCTTGCAATACATCATGTTAAATTTTTATGTTGTAACGAGTCATCTGCTGACTAACATCTTACTTTGCCATAGTTAGATTGATTGAAATAGCAAGCATATAAATTTCCAATTTTATATCAACACATTTTTGAAACCATCATTTTTCTGCTTTGTTTAATGCTGGAGTTCTTCCCTTGAATCTGCATATTCAGATAGATTTGGAAGGCATTACATCCTCATGGATAAAATCGTTTGATTCATTTCAGTAATATTACTTTGCTTGATGAGATATCTTTGGATTGATCTTTGTATGAAGAGTATCATATCAATGTTCTGAACTTCTGAGGCAGTTCAAGGCACTTACATTACTCTATTTGCTTTGCAGAGATTTGCAGAAACATTGGATGCTGAAATCAAACGGTGGGCGGCAGGGAAAGAAGGAAATCTGAGAGCATTGCTCTCGACATTACAATATGTAGGTTTCATGAATAATCCTTATCCAAAATTCTGTTTTCCTTGGTTTCTTTCATTTTCTAGCAATTTGTCTGGGACAAATATGCTATTTTTCATAATGCCTGTCATGGCGTGAAGTATGCTTAGTTAGCAGGACATAAATTTGAGATTGAGACAAGATTCATTTCAAGGAAGCTTTGTAATGGCTCAAGGTTACATGTGTGAATAGTTTCCAGTTCATTATGGTTTTCTCTGTGCAGGGCAAAAATTGAATTGGGAGAATACTCACATGAGAAAGAGAGAATAATACTGTCATGTTGGATGAAAACATAAAATCTCTTTTCTTTGACATACACGTCGTTTAGAAATGACCAATTTGATTTGCTCTTTGTGATACTTTTATCCAATAGGTCATGGGTGTTGAGCCAAATTATTGATTTTGTTTATCCATTCATCCTATTATCATGCATCAATCTTGCTGCAGGAAGACTTGTGTGTATTGATCTGTGCAGGAACTGACTGTCTCTTTCAGGGAGTGTTTGCTATCATGATTTGAATCTGATGTATTTTTTTGGGGATGTTTGTTGATTGACTTGGCCCATGATCTTACTTATCAATATTTTATAGGTCAATTTGGTACAAGTAGGAGAATGTGAGCATTCCTTTTTGTTAAATGCATATGATATAGATGGTTAGGCTGTAAAGCTAAGAAGGCTTATATGCCTAGTTCAAAGAATCTGCCAAGCACTGTCAATAGGTCATATTGCAAGGTTTCATATCTATTATTATATAGGTGTAGATCTAACATGGAAAAATGGTCTTAGTCTCCATAGTGTTTACAAAAGACTCGATTCAACTTTTTTTTAATAATTTTGTAGCATAGTAGCTAATTTTGATATAACAGTGAATAAAAACAAAACATGGATTCGATAGGGCAGTCCTGTTATCCGCTTCTTTACAGCCACAGGCTTTGCTCGTAAGTGAGAGTAAGGACACCAACACAAGAGTAGTATCCAGTTCTATTGCAAAAATGGCCAATCTATCAACGGTTTTGTGATTTTTTTATTGAGTTATTGATGAAACGAGAAATCAGAGGGAAAAAGTTGAGATTTTTTAAGATATCGGAAAAATTGCAATTTTGTTTTGAAAAAATCACCAAGCATGAAAAAATGTAAATAAAACTCTATAGTCACTCTTTCTGTTCATTTCGACTTGCTGTTTGCATGTCTGGGAGAGCGAAGAGCGTGCCAGCATGGTTCGAGAGGGAAAACTTGGTGTTTAATCGCTGGCAATGGATCTTTCGTTAATTGGGCAACAACTTCCATTCATGATTTATAATTTTCATATCCATAATATGTTTCTGCTTTTTTTTTTTTGTAGATTTATGCAATAATGATAAGGTTTGTTTTCAGAAGATCGTTGCATAGTATTTGTCATAGATTTTTATAGATTATGTTTTTTGCAAACATTCTTTAGGCTTGAAATATTTTAGTTTTTTTTTCCCTAGGTTGCATTTATCTCCCACCAGAATACAAAGGCTCTGGATGCATTTTGGGCATGTTGCATTTATCTTCCACCAAAATACCAAAGGCTGTGGATGTATTTTGGGCATATGGGGATCCTGTTAATGGGAATTATAACAAGCTGAAGTGCAAGCTCTGCTCAAAGCATCTATATGGATGGTTTTATCGTCATGTTATTAGAAATGCCCCCCTGAAATGTTGTTCAGTGTTTCATAAACGAATTGTGATTGGAAATGCCTTAAAAAAACTAGTAAAGCATTTCCCTCATGTATCCATCTTGTGAAATGGCTGCTGATGGGGGCATTTGTGTGCAAAGTGACAGAACACTCCCACAATGGTTGGTTTGAATGCTCGGGTAGAAAATAATTGAGGTGGCTATTCTAATTTCTCTTTTCCTACCCTGAAACACGTAAGCAAACCAAGCAGAACATTTGGGAGGAAATGAGGAGCACACGTGTAGAAGGCTCCTCCAAGAATCTTCAAGCCTTGAGGTTGACCGGAAGGAGCAGGGTCTGCAAGCTGCCATGATCTCCCGATGGTCCTACACACTAAAAAAACCAACTGAGATTCTACTATTTCCTAACAATGGAAAATCCTATTGTTAGTTCACCAAACTCTATTTTGCTTCTAAAAAATGCATGAACCAGTGAAGCAGATTTTGGGGGGATAGAAAATAAATTCTTTATGTTAACTGAATTAAAAGAAGCATTGCAAAGGAATGAAAGCATATCACCTCAAATGTGCTGAAAGTAGCCTCGAATCTTCTGTCCTTTGGGGTCTTTCCTCACTTTGGGCTCTCTTCAATCCAACACCACATATGGAGCTCTTCTTTCTTCAATCCTCATTCAGGCATGACCACAATATGATGGCAATATTGAGACAATATTTTGGCATCATAACGGTATGGCAAATGAAGAAATGGGATTGGTGCAAGTGGGCAACTCAATCTGATGGAAGTATTAGAAGTATAACATTATCACTCTGAAGATTTCTCAAAATTGGGGGATGATGGCTCTTTTTATAGATATATTTGGAGCTTGAATTGCGAGCCTCTTCTCATGAGTTTGCAATAATTCTAGGGAGGCTTAATTCTCCAAAATTCAGCGAGTAGTTCAATTAGAATTGGTGCCAACTAGACAAGAAGCCGTCATGAGTTGACTAGAGTTAAATGATCCAAAGGATTTCTCATTTTCATGTGCTTTACAAGACCATGCAATTTTCCATCACGAGTCACATAGATTTTAAACTTTTAGGCATTGAGTGCACACAATTGTGATGGTTTGACCAAAAATGGTTGCATTTTGATTTTTTTTCGGGAATTCACAAGAATGCCTTCCTCTTGGGATTTTTGCAATGCATTGCTTCAATTTTTGTGGTCATTTGTTGTGATTGGATCAATTTGGGATGTATTGAACAACTAACTTTGTTTGTTGTAGGAGGATGTAATGTGAGAGTTAACAATGGGGTTTTGGATTTTAGAAATGCCAAAAAGGTTGCTTATCACTGTCACTTTATGACTTAAGAATATGTTAATGTTCATTTTGTGTAAAGCAATCTATCCCACATTCATAAGTGGAAATGATTTGCTTAAAGAACAATGATATATAAGGAGATAAACTCCTTTGTAATAAGTGTACTAGTTAGTTATTCATTGATAATATCATATGGTGTTATTGTGAGCATCTTTCTTTGAGCTTAGTTATGTGACTCAACTCTATCTAGGGTTTCCTTATTTAGTGATCCAGTTCATTTTGTAATATGGTATTAGAGTAGGAAGCTGCATTGAGAGTCTCGGCCCTTTGAAAGACAAGGTTTCCACTCTTGCGACTTCAATGGTCTGAGAGCTATGAAGTGCCACAATTCGAGGGTGTTTAGCAACGAGTTCACTCATTTTCGAGTTTTGTTTTATTAGTCGCGATTTAATGCAGGATCCTTCTTAATTTTCTCAACAGAGGCAACAAGGGTTTTATTGCAGTTCTACGGTCAATCTCTCTCATATTTGCAGTATCTACAGTTTTGGTTTACGTAACATTTCTTTGCATCCGTTAGTAATTATTTTTTAGCAGTGAAAAAGATCAGATCTGATTAGTCATGGAGATGTCGTTAGAGAAGTACTACGGTTTCAATTTCCATATGTGGAAAGTGAAGATCTAGATGCAATTAATGAATAAAAACGTTTGGGGAATTGTCAAAGGAACCGAGGCAACACCTGCAGATCCAAACAAGTTGATAGAATTTGAGAGCATAGATGATAAGGAAAAAGACATTATTGGCCTTGCTCTCTCAGATTTAGAGCTACATCACGTACATCTGGACAAATCATCCAAGGATATCTGGGAGAATCTCAATAAGTTATTCAGGGCACAAGCAACGAAAGTGAAATTTTCCCTGAAATTACAGTTATTTAACTTTAAGATGCCAATTGAAGCCACCATGTCAAGTCACGCCAACAATCTAAGATCTATTATTAGACAACTTGCAAGAGTCAAGGCAGTAGTTGATGAGGAGGATGCCAAGGCTATTCTCCTGAATAGTTTGCCGCCTAAATAGAGTAGTCCTATCTTTACCTCGAGTCAACTACCTTCACAAAGTTTAGACGAAATGATTGCTGCATTGCTAGCAAAAGAAAAGAGAACCACTGAAGGTGATAGCCAATCGGAGCTTGCATTCTATGCAAGAAACAACTGCAATAGATCAACAAAAGACAAAAAGGAAATAGAATGCCATTATTGCAAAATGCTGGGTCATACAACTTGGAATTGTAGACAACAAGCCAATGATTCTTAAGGGAAAGGTCAAAGATAGAAAACATACAGCGAGTATAGCCATGATTGAAGATCCATCAACTGCTAACAATAGTGAAGAATCTGCTGAAGAAAAGGGATTTTATGCATTTTAGGAAGCCTGCGCTTTGAAGACAGGAAGGGATCAATTAACAACTCAAAATGGATTGTTGCCGAGTTAGTTTAGAATTTGTGGATATAGGGAAAGATCCCTCATTAGTTGGAGAGCCATGCATGTGGACTGCAGTCTACTAGTGAGGTTACGCGACATGCATGTGGATTGTTGTCTAGTAATTGACTTAAGGAGATTCGTGATTCGGGAGTTTAGGAAGGCAGGATCTGTGAACTCGGGAATTCACTCAACAGCTACACCGTTACGATGGTTATGAGACAACTTGATGGAGCTCAAACTAGTCTAAGAACTGTGTTCAAGAAGAAGATTCTAAAGGGATGTTAATGATGTTTAGTGTTCAATTTATGTGTTTTACATTCAATATATGTATTTGTTTTCAGTTTGTTCGACACTTTACGCCTTATGGGGGGGTGTTAGAGATATAAAGATTACTATGTAATAAAGTCACTTTATGACTTTAGAATATGTTAATGTTCATTTTTTGTGTAAAGTAATCTATCCCACATTCATAAGTGGAAATGATTTGCTTCATGAACAATGATATATAAGGAGGTAAACTCCTTTGTAATAAGTGTACTAGTTATTCATTGATAATCTCATATGGTGTTATTGTGCGTATCTTTGTTTGTGCTTAGTTATGTGGGTCAACCCTATCTAGGGTTTCCTCATTTAGTGATCTAGCTCATTTTGGAATAGTTGTGATGGTTTGACCAAAAATGGGTGCATTTTGATTTTTTTGAGAATTGAGAAGAATGCCTCGTCTTGGGATTTTTGCATTGCACAAATTCAGTTTTTGTGGTCATTTGTTGTGATTGGATCAATTTTTGATGTATTGAACTACTAACTTTGTTTGTTGCAGGAGGATGGAATGTGAGAGTAAACAACAAGGTTTTGGATTTTAGAAATGCTAAAAAGGTTGTTTTGGTCCCCTTCCAAATGTTTCATGATTTTCTAAAACCTATTGCGTGTATAAGCCTGTCTGTTGGGTGGGAAAAGTAAACAACTTAAAAAATGCCAAAAAAATCTCCGAAAGCAACAATATGAACCCTAGCCCTTAAAGTAACCTATAAATGAACCCTCTTGGGCCTCCCTTAAGCTCCCCTTAAGCTTACCAATACTCATGCTTGAGAAAATTTGTGATTGAGTGTTATTCTTGTTGTGAAGAGTTGCATGCAATTTGAATTTTTATGTCATCGCTTCTTTTGCATGTGTGTGTGTGTGTGTGTGTGGTATATTGTGTTTGTCATTTTCCTATCATATTGTATCTGACCTTTTTTGAAAATTTGTTGCATCCATTTTAGATACTATCCATATTTATTTTAGTGCATCTTAATCTTATCATTTAAAATGCCACACTACAAGAATCTCAGGTAGAGATGTTGAGCCTTGAATAAATGTCACCCTAGAGCTTAAGCAACAAGCTTTTGCAGTGCTTAAAGGAGCTACGTAGAAGAAAGATGGAAAAGAGTCTTTGTGATTTGAAGTTGTAGTGGGTGAAGTAGCAAGGAGAACTATAGGCACATCGAGGGGTGGGGGAAGTAAGGTGGGCTAAATCGCTTGGCCTTCCACAAGAATCACATCACGTTCTTTGTTCAAAGATTGAAACCTAGAGAGATAAGATAGTATAATTTTGTTGATTTTTGTGGATAAAACTATGTAAGCAGTTTTGAAACGTCCAACGTTTCGAGTGGACACTCCACCCATCAACAAGGACAAAGATTGATATGTTTTTTTTTTACAAGAACTGGAGAATTTTGTATTAAAAAGGTGTGGATAAGTCCACTGTAGTACAAAAGAAGGCATTGCTAAGCCTTTGAAGTTTAGCTTCTTAGAGTTTTGAAACTGTTGTTACAAAATTTGTGTCCACATACTTGCCAACTATCCTATCTTTTACATTACTGCTATATTTCGTGGTATACAACCTATAATAAACTCCGTTTATCCATATTGTAAGACAAAACATAATTCCTAAAGATTAAAAACATCAGCTACCCGGTTCTTTTTTGACCTCCAGATGATCGTGCTGCTCCCAATTTGCATCCATTACTGGCTCATTGAGGTCGGGTACTTAGTTCACTGTGGCTGTTGACAGATTTCTTGAAGCTTCCCGATTGCTGACGGGGTTAGTGGACTGCCTATTGTTGTTCTCCATCTGTTCCAGACGTCCTTGCAGTTCCTCAATTTGACTACGTTGGTCCTCAATTTGGCTGCGTTGGGTGGACACTTCATCCTGAAATCTTTCTATAAGGTGACGATGCTGAGAGAGAGTTTCCAGCTCAAAGGTCATTGTGGAGCTGATTGCTCCCAAATGAATTTTCATTCGTTGGCACCCTATACATTCCTTCTCTAATTCTTGTTGTCCTTGCCCTGGATCGTTGTACTTTGATCATGCGAAAAACCAAACAAAGGTATGGAACTGCCATCAACCAATCTTCTCAACGCTGTGTCATGCCTTCTACACGCTCGCCCCGTTTGATCCATTGCATCCTTTTGATTGCTGCTCATGAGATCACCTGTGCGACTGTAATTACCACCCCTTGCCATGATGGAATGGGCGTACCATCTTCCATCAACTCGCTTTATCACCTGCTGTGACATAACTCCTACCATCAACCTTCTCCACATGGTGGATCAGATGCGAGTTCTATGCTTGCCACTTGATAGCCCCAAAGCGATGAGGGCCTTGGTCATATTGGTTGCAGCGATCATCAAGGGGGGGGGGGGTACACTCCTCGTCATCCACTCCCAGAGTTCCAGGTGTCTTTTCTATGGCCAAATTGGCCATTTTATTAGCCTCAACGTTATTACCTCTAAGGACATGAAAATAATTTACCTTGAAGGTCCTAGAGAAGAGGCGTATTTTGTCAATGACCCTTTTTAGACTCAAATTCTTAGGATCGGATCCCATGATCATAATCCTGATGATCGTCTTCGAGTTTCCTACTGCGTTCAGAGTTTGAATTTGTCGTTGCTTTTCCAATTGAATACCTTTTAGTGGGGCATAAGCTTCAACTTTATTGTTGGCTTCCTTCCCTAGATTCCAGTAGAAATTCAAAATTCTTTTTCCTCCGGGTTCGAAGAGAACCCCCCGCACCTGCCTCCCTAGGTTTCCTTTAAAAGCTCCATCAAAGCACAGAGTGTGTCCTAATTGACTTAGAATCCAATGGTCAAAGTTGAAGGTAGGAGAATGAAGTTGCCAGCATGATTGTTGTAGAGAATAAGGTCTATGTGATGGATGAAGATTGAATTTTGAAATCCATGCTTTCTCTGAAGTATTTCAATTATTCGGATCCTCTAAGCTCAGTTTTTTGGTGTTCATTACCTCTGTCATTTGGGCTATTGCCTTACTTCTACAATTTGAGGTTGTCTTTTTAGTTTGGAAGATAAATCTCTTCCTAGCTAGCCAAATCTGCCAGCTCACAAATTTGGGCAGGGATTTCCACAACCTTTTAAATATTGGCTTTCCATGAAAAGATCCTTGGTAGAATTTTTCCCAATGCCCCAAACAAGAGCTATAATTAGAAGGCCATCTTACCTGGTGGTTCAGTTCTCTGTACACTGATTCCCAAACTTTTGAAGAAAAAGTACACTCCCAAAAGAGATGTTGGCTTGATTCTCGAGTTCTCTGACAGAGGGCATAGGTGAAAGAACCGTGGAATCCTCTTTTCATCAAATTTTCTCTCGTTAGGATCTTTCCATGAGCTAGAGTCCAGATGGAGATATTTATTTAAGGGAGTGCGTCCGAGTTCCATATGTTCTTCCATCTAGCTGAATTGATTAGATTCCTTGAATTGGCAAGTAAGATTTTGTATCCTTCTTTCACTGTGTATCCAACATGTCCCCATTCACGAATGTCCTGGGTGTCACGGTGGATAGGGGTTGCCCCTTTGAGAAATGAAATCAACAGATGGGCTTGGCACTGCAAATGGACCGAGAAGTCTCCTAGTCTCCATCCCTTCCAGGATCCATCTTCATTCCAAGAAGAGATATCAAAAAGAGTAACTTTGTGCTCTGAAATCATCCATCTTTTCAAATTGGTAATCTCTTCTGATCGAGATATGAGATTAGATCTCGAGATGGGGTCTTGCTAGAGCCTGATCAACTTTCCATTTCCTGGAATCCATGAGAGATTTTCTTTAAAGAAGGGAATTGAGGCTCGAAATAATTTCCATATCTGTGTACCAGCCTGGCCTTCTGGGATAGAGTCCAAGCATCTTTTTTTGGCTCCCAAGTTGTATTTTTTGATTATGGCTGATTTCCACTATTCCTTTCGGCTTGTTATTAATCTCCATAGTAACTTGGCGCCCGTAGCTATGTTGACTACTTCAAGATCTCTGATTCCAAGCCCACCACTGTCTTTAGGAGAGGAGACTATGTTCCAATTTACTAAGTGAAAACTTTTGGCATTGGACTTTCCTCCTTGCCAAATAAATTTGTGAATGAGCTGGGCCATATCTTTCATTGCACCCTTGGGAGACAAGAGGGAAGAGAATTGGAAGTGGGGCAGGGAGGACAAAACTAATTTAATTAGAACAACACGCCCAACTTGATTGAGCCACCTTGTCCCCCAAGAATCCATTTTTTCTCTGATTTTTTGAAGAATTATTTGCTTATATTCCCCTTGCAGAGATTTTAAACACACATGCAAGCCAAGGTACTTAAAAGTTTTCCATTCGTTTGAGATAGCAAATCCGAGGATTTGAGCAATACCTATAAGATTGCGAGCAAAGACATTCCACACATAGATTTGGCTTTTGACCTTATTCAGTAAACCTCCGGAAGCTGAGAGGAAATTGTCCATGACCTACTTTATTCTTCTTGCCATTACTTTAGAGGCTCCACTTAATAAGATCGTATCATCAACGAATTGGGAGTGATTGATTCTCTTGACCCCTTGAGCTATTTTGAGACCATGGATTGTTCCATTTGCGCATTACCATTCTAGTCTTCTGTTGAGGGATTCTGCCATGAGAACATATAAGAGGGGGGAAAGAGGGCATCCTTGCCTTAATCCTATGGAAGCCTTGAAAAAGGAGGCTGGTCTGCCGTTTATGAGGGAGCGATCCAAGGGTCAGAAATGTAGGACCCAATCCAGGAAAGGAATTCTTGGTTGAATCCAAACCTTTGCATCACTTTGTTAAGAAAGTCATGTTACTCTATCGAAAGCATTTGCCATATCCAATTTAATTGCCATACCTGATTCTCTTCGGGAGTTGCTTGAATGGATTGCCTCTCCTGCACCAGGATAACGTTATCCCAAATTTGCCTGCCTGCCACAAAGCCTCCTTGATAGGGGAGAATTAAAGATCTGAGAAGAGGGGTCAACCGATTAGCAATAATTTTAGCCATAATTTTATAAGAGATATTTAAGAGAGAGATAGGTTTGAATTTGTCAAGAGAGGTCACTCCGTTTTCTTTCGGGATTAGCGCAAGAAAAGAGGAGTTGGTGGCACCTCCCATTCTTTTTGATTTTTGAACATATCTGATCATTCTGATAAAGTCGAGTTTAATTATGGACCAACATCGCTTATAGAAGTGAAGAGTAAATCCTTCCGGGCCTGGGGCTTTGTCTAGATGGAATTGATTGATTGCTTTTAGGATTTCCTCTTCTTCAATTTGTTGGTTGAGCTTGAGATTGTCTTCTTCAAAGATTTTAATTGGGATGAGAGTGAGGAGCGAATTACTTATATCTTCATCTATATTTCTTTTTGAGGTGTATAACTTAGAGAAATGCCTTGTGGCTTGATGCTTTATTTGGTCAAAATCTTTTATGATATCGGCCCTCTAATTTTTTATTTCTGAAATTTGATTTGTCCATTGCCTTGCCTTTGTTTTCCTATGAAAGAAGGAAGTATTTTGATCTCCTGCTTGCAACCATAAGCTTTTGGATTTTAATCTCCAAGTGATTTCTTCTTTTAAAGCTTGAATGTATTCTTTGTGCGCCTTTTGTTTAGACATTATTTGGCTTTGCTGAATTTCTTTTGTCTCAATTTCCCCTTGAATTTTTTCTAGTTGTAGCTTTTTTTCCATGACCTTGAGCTGGTGCGACCTCGAGGAGAGTTTTGCCCAAGATTTGAGGGTCTCTTTAATCGACTTTAGTTTTTGCTCCCAGATGAACACATGGGATCCAGTGATCCATTGGTTCCAAATTCGCGAGGCAGTGGGGATAAACTCCGAGCGATCCATCCAAAGGGGATTAAACTTGAATGGAATGGGCCCCCAATTCTTTTGAAGTTCAAAAACCAATGAGATAGGTCGATGATCCGATCCCTCCCAAGGAAGAATCATTGAGGAGGCTGATTCTGGGAGTGCAAGAAAAGAACTACTGATTAGAAAATGATCAAGCCTGGAAGCAATATGACCTGGCCTTTCTCTTCTATTATTCCAAGTATATTGGCCTTTGGAGGGGGGGACATCAAAGAGATCCAGATCTGAGATAAGATCGTTCATTTTTTCCCTATATTGATCTCTCACTATGGATCCTTCTCATTTTTCTTTTAGGCCTCTTGTAGTGTTAAAATATTCTGCTATAATCATATTTTGGGGGAGATTTCCATTTGCTAAATATAGGAGGGATCCCCAACATTCAACTTTTTCCAAGTAATTATTTGGCATATAAACATTAATAATTGTGAATATCTTACCTGTGGATTTCCTATAGGGAGAAGCCATCATCCAGAACTAAGTTTGAAGATGATCCTCTAGGGTGAATTCTTCTATGTTCCACAGTGTGCAAAGCCCTCTGAACTAATTGCTTTTCCTTCTCCTTTTTTCCATTTATTTGCATTTCTTGGAGGGTTTCTTGTTCCCTCATTTTTGTCTCCCGACGTAGAAGAATTAAGGGGTTTTCTACTCTGATTAGCTTTCTTACTTTTTTTTTTTCCCTGCTCCCTAAACCTCTACAATTCCAGGAGACAACTTTCATCATTTACCAATGTTTTTTGGTGCCCCCCCTTTAGAGGGTTGAGAGGTTGTTCCCTTGTATTGGGTTGCATTGTTTTTACTTGATTTGCTCTCTTTCCTTAATGCTTCCTCTAAAGTGTTTTGGATGCCTAATTCCTTCTCTTGATCTGCTGTTGATTCCCTTTTGTTTCTGTTGGATTTTCTTCCTGCTTTTTTAGTTATGGTTGGTTGGGTGACTTCTAATTCCGAATCACTCTCAGAGTTTTCTTGATGATCTTCCTCATGGAGAATTGGAATCTCTGGAAGGGGGTACAATACCGATTTTATTGTATCATCCCCGCTTGAGATCGAAATTTCTTTCTCTTTTCCTTTTCTATTTTCTTTTTCTGTTTCTTATTGTCACCTTTTTTCATTTTCTTCCTGAGATTCCCTATGATCTTCAGTATTTTCGCCTGGAATTAAGAGCCCAACAAATCAATTATGGCTGGATTCTCCTTTTTGAGGGGAGCTGGGGGGGCAATCTCGAGGTGCTGAGGATTTTTCGCCCTGTCCTTGTGGAGGATTTGATGATGCAGCCTTCCCATTAGTTTTTTTCCTTTTCGGCTATTGCCATTGATCCTGATTCGACTCTTGTGGCTGGGAGTCTCTGGCTTGTGGACAACTTTTCACAAAGTGTTCGTATTCATGGCATGCTTTGCATTTGAATGGGATTTGTTCATAATCGACCTATTGTATATAAGATCAGTTGTCCAAGGTCGGCTGAATCGCCTTTGGTAATCCTTTTTCCAGATCCACTTCCACACAAAGTCTAGCACATGCTTGGAGCCCTTCTCGTGGTTCATCACGATCGATATATTTTCCTAGCGAGTTTTCGATGTTTTTTAAGGTTTCATCATTCCAACAATGCAAAGGAAGGAAAGGGAGTCTAACCCAGACAAGGTCTGCTAACAGAATGTCGTTTTTGGGCTGAAATCCAGAGTCCATTTGTTGAGGTACATTCCTCTTGCTCCCATGAAATACGGTCCATTGCGAAATATTAAATCCCTATCTTCTTTTTTTTCAAAAAGGAAAGCAAAGAAACCCTTACCACAAAAAGCCACAGACATTTGTCCCTGGATCATTTTTCTTCAATTCAGATCTAGCCAATGGTGCATGGCTTTGGGAGAGGGCCATAAACCAGTAAACTACCCTATAAGCCCGTTTTCGGCCAATCTAAGCGCTAAGGGTCGAGCCGAAGAGGAATGAACAACCACTTTTGTGATTTCGTCCATTTTTTTACAAATCTTGAGGGGGCAGGCTTAACAGATTTTGCGTAGGAGGAACCCCCCCAGTCCGGAGGAGGAGACGAGTCTGGGGGGTTCCTCCTCCCTCAAAAGGGGCCATGATCGTGATCGAAGCGGAAGCTGAAACCCTAGATCAGAGCCATAGCGCGGGGCAAAAGATTGATATGTTAGTAAAGAGAGCCAAGGTTGGTTTAAATAGGAAGATTAATAGATGACCACTAAGGGATAGAGAGTAAAACGAGGAGGATAAATAATAAAGTAATGAAAGAGCTGTTAAGATTCAAGGTCAATATTGAACTAGTCGTTAAGATTTAAGGATAAAAATATAATGAATTAGTTGTTGAGATAAAACCGTATATTATAAAAAGGTCAATGGGATTAAAAGATTACATCCATAGTAGCACAAAAAGTGGGAGTGCATAAGTAGCATGGATAATTACTCTGCAAACAATAAGAAAAAAAATATTTGATTCATTTGCTTCTTAAAAAAAGGAAAAGGAAGAAGTAGATGGGGTTGCAGACATTACTTTCAAATTTCCAATTGTGACATAGTTCTCCCTAGGTTTTAGCAATATTAAATATTCTAGACTTCAATGAAAGTTAGAGGGGTTCCAAATAAGATCCATAAATTGAAATATGAAGGTGTCGAGGAAGAATTACTACAAGGGATTGTGGAGAAAGAAATAATGTATTTAATTATTATAAGTCTTGAAGTTTCAAACTATAAGATAGAAGCGATGGAGATAATATTGATTACTATTCAATGAAAATTACAAAAGAGTGATATGAGCACAATACCAACAATGTGAATACTTACACACAAGAGAAACGATAGAGAAAGCATGCAAGTATTACATAAGATATGATACGTTTATTAATGTCCAATAAATGACCAAAAGTAGGTCAATGGGATTGTTTAGTACATAAGTGACAATACTTACTAGGAGTGCAAAGGCCACCCCTACACAAGCAAAAAAACAAATCTAATCTATGAGATCTAAGCTCCATTGGCATAATGCGAGTGGGAAATACAATGCTCTAGAAGAGGGTACAACGAAAAGTGCCTTAAGGCTTCAAGTGTTTGTTGTCGAAAGGAAAGGGGGGTTTGACCTCCTAAAGTATCCATTGTTAGTTTTGAAACTTTCCTACCATCCAAGGCTGAAGGAAAGATTCTCTAGATAGAGGATTGGCTGGAAGAGTTGGATCCGGCCTAGTGAATGTCTCGTTGTCTATATGAGGTGGCCCTTTGCTAGGAATTGAAGGAGGGCTACCTACTAGTTTTCTTATATTCTCTCGAGATCTGAGTCATTAATTCTCCAAGGGCCTCGGTTCCAAGGGTTAGACTACCTCTTCTGGTTTTATGTATCTAGGGGTTGAAATGGCATTGGACTCTCGGCTTGGTGCCCCTATCGACTAGGAGCACTTGGAAGAAAGATGCGATCCTTTGAGTCTTGTTTGACCAAGTGGGTGGCCAAAGGATATGCGATCTATAAGTGGGCCTCTCCTATATATATAACGCTAGGCATTAGTGATTCAGATACTAGAAAAAAGTGGAGGGAAAGATTTTATGAACAAGTACTGGATCCAACCTCGTATCTCATAATATGAGGGCATCTAAAAGGAAAGTGCTCTTCTATCTTTGTCTTTGTCTCTTGCTTATGGCAGAACTGGAATAATACATCCTCCCGCATAATTTGGTGTTGAATGTCTAATCTAAAGAATACCTAAATTAGGGAAGGCAATCCATTGATATGTCGACTACCTAGAGGAAACAAGAAACCCTTGAGAACTAGCATTGCACTCTCCTCGAAAGGGGGGCACACTAGGCAATGGCCTTCGAAGAGCAATAGGCAAGATATGGATACTGGTCCCTATCGGTCATCGAGTCAAAAAACCTTTGGAGATGATGCAACAATTCTACTAGTTTGAAGTTGGTCTCAATTTGAAAGGGGTGTGTTGCAAACTCTGCTTGAATGATGGGTTGGGAAATTGTTCTCTTGCATATGATAATGCAGTGAAGTAAGAGGGTTTGAAATCTCTTGATACGAGCCTAATCGGACTCGAGCATGCTAGGTCTCCACATCTCCAAACTGTACAAATTGCGGGTCTAATGATGGAGTTAATGAGGTCCAACATATATTGGAATTGTACATATGTTGTACACTGAATTATACTACTATATATAGAGTATAAAATTGTGGGGAGAATGATCAAAGTTGGCCATGTCTCCAATAAAATACAATAAAGTGGGTAAGTGATTAGTTTAGGTTAAGTCACCCAAAAGGAGAAGGATGAAGTACAAATTTAATACATGTTCACACATGTTCACTAGACTTAGTTTGATCAATACCTCCACGTTGCGAGGAAATCGTCCTTGATTTTTGTAGTAGTTGGGTTACAACCCTTCCAATGAAGAATGAAATAATGCTTGGGTTTGATGTAGTTGGGGTCTTTAGAGAGATCCCTGTCCCGACTAAAAACATAGTGCTTGGACTAGTACTAGAATGCTTTGTGGAAGAGAAGTTGTTCATGGAAGAACATTGGTGGAGGTCCTCCTTGTTGAATTTTAAGAAGCATGTTGAAAACCACCAAGAAGCACCAATGTAGTAGGACCATGAACAATGGGAACACAAGTAGTGGAGTAGTCAAAACCATTGAAATCATTTTTCTTCATAAGTATCACATGTCAAAGAAGTGGCGAAGGGAATTTTTGTTTGAATGAGAATATGGAGGATTATGAGGATCAAGAAGTCCTCCTTGCTTAAGTTGGAAGATCCCATGAGTTGTTTGGAACATTGTTGGGGGAGTCGAAGATTGTGAGAGCAACTCTGAATGGACAGTAATACAAGTGTAATTAACAATTGATTAATCATAGGATAATAAAGCAGTAAACAGTGGTAACGTGATTTATTAGTAGATATGATTCTTGCAAATAAAGAACACCCAAGAGAGACAGTTATTTCATTCAGCTAATGAGTCTTCTTTCTTGTATTTTAAAAGATCATAAACCTTGATGCCAGTTTGATGTTTAAAGATTCTTGTATATTGCTTTCATTCAACATTTAACATAGAAAATGTCTGTTTTCATAGAGGAGTGATTGATGAGATTGGTCAAATTGGCCAAGTTTTTGGACATGAGACAAGTTGCCAAACTTTTCAGACTATGGTAACTCTATATTACTGAGTAAGATAATCTTATAGATGGAGAGTAAATTTCACTTTGCAGTATGCACATTGCAACAAGAAATCTTTGTGCAGTGGACACAGGTTGGTAAAGACTGGTCAATGTTCCAAAGTATGCACTATGAATTCTACTCAGCATGCTTGAGTTTTGATAGTAAATCTAGGTAGTTAATAATAAGGTGGTAGTATTTTGATCCTTGACATTCCTAAGCAAAGATTTGAAGATCATCTCGTTATCTGGTTTTTGAGGGCTGAATTCTCTTGGCTCATAGTCTGTGAGGGTCAACTGACTTAGTGAAGTATTTGAAGATCAAGTGCATTTGGGAGCAAATGGCCATGAATTAGATTGTAGAGTTCAACTGATGAGTATTTCAAGATTGAAAGGTCAACTAGTCAGCATACAAAAAGAGTATGCCAAGATTGAAAGGTCAACTAGTCAGCATGCAAAAATCTTTTGGTTTGGCAGGAAGAGCAATTGCATGAGTAGAGAGATCAACCGAAAAAAAGAGAAATATGCTGACATGAAGGCTCTTGTGCAGATGTGAATGTGAATTAGCCTTGAGTAAAGGTTAATAAGGTACAACAAGGCGTGCTGACTGGGCATAGGGTTTGATATACTGAGTGCTTAATCATCTCTATGCAGATGTTGATTGAGAAGGCATACATGCCAATTGAAATGTAAAGATAGTTACAGTTGTGCTAAGTTTGACTCAAGGGACAACCCAAGGGACAACCCATGGCATATTGGATGAAACATTGTCTAACTTCAAGAATTATGACAGTCTTGTGAGGCATAAATGAGAGAATATGTAATCCTGTTAGTGTTGGATTTTCAATGAGCCATGGCGTATGTATCCTCTTTAAATTTTCTGTTTAACTATTACTTGAACCATAACTACTTGCAGCAAACCAAGATCACAAGAAGAATAACCATGCACAAGAACACAAGAAGTATCTTGGGAAACCCTTCTCAACAAGGGAAGAAAACCCAGCCAATCCTTTGCTATATTCCTCAAGAGAAAGACCTCCCACACCATCACCAAACTTAGCACACAAGAGGGTGCTGCAATTCTCATAATTTCAGACCACAACCTTTGAAATCATGAGATGACACAATGATAAGTGTGTTTCCTCAATGGGGATTCACCTTTATTTATATAAGACTTGTCACATCAGATGATGTGTCTTTTGGCACAATAGGGCCGACCTCAATAACTCAAAACATAATTAATAATTACCATATTAATTATTATCTTTTTATATTAATTATCTTTTACATTATTTATCTTTTATATTAAGGTGGGGCCGACCTGTACCCTTTACATTACAATTAGGGTTACAGGTAGGTCCGACTCTTGAACAATATAGCAAGGGATCCCATACACCCACTAGTGCTCAGCCACTAGGGGCACATCCATAGGGATGTCCATATCTCTGGCTCACTGCATTACACAGAAGAACCACTTCTTCACTAGTGCTCAGCCACTAGGATCACGTTCACCTGTGCTCGTCCACAGGTATGTCCACTCAACATCTCTTCTTTCCCACTGCATTACACAGGAGAGTCATTTGGAGTTTCTCATCAACTCTCTGCTTAGAGGAGGCTAATACATCATCTTCATTTTTGTCTCATGACGATGCACCCAACACTTTGGGATTTCACACGTTCACCTTGTGCCCAGCCATAGGCACGTCCAACTCTGCAGATCTCCTTTCTCATTGCGTTACACAGGAGAATCATCTGGAGTTCTTCTCAACTCTCTGTAAGGAGGAGGCCATCTCTACGTTCCAGCTCTGTCTTAGATAGGAACCACACACCCATCTCAGGGGCTCTCTCTCAGGTTTGTGTCCTGGAGAATGTCTCACGCAACTGTAATCATCAACACTCCCTCTTAGCTAGGGAGGCATTCTTCATCAGGCCAAGTCTCACACGGAAGTACTTCGAACTTTGTCTTGGCTGTAGTCATCAACACTCCCTCTCAACTAGGGAGCTATTCTTCACTAAGCAAATTTGGTGAAGATTTCTTCAATCTGTTCATGTGTAGGAAAGTACAATTCGTGTGCTGTTTTCCTTTGCATTATGTCTCTCAAAAATGATATTTTATCTCAACGTGTTTTGGTCTGTCATGAAACACCGGGTTCTCAAAGAGCTTCAAACACAGCTCTGGTTATCATCATAGAATTCATCTCATGAACAAGAAAAACAAACGAAAGGAAACAAGACAAGAATATCTCCTAGTGGAGATTCATGAGTACATCTCTAGAATCAAAACATTTTAAGGATTGTTGTCACAACTACAACACCTACTTGTAATGTAGCAACCTTAGAAATGTAGGTTATAGTCATGATAAATAAAACAATCAAACCTGGAGTCTTTACTTCCAATGTGTTGTTCTTCTGAATGCACTGAGACTTCTTTGGGTCCATGGTTTGGACCAAGGGTTCCTTTCTCTTGCAAATATCCTTATGACAATGATGCAAACAATATATATATATACAAGTGCATACCTGAGAGTGTACACCAATGGAGGTTCTTCTTATTTGTCAATGTCATGATCATCAATGACGTTCCTCGCTTGTTTTCCTTGTAACCATCTATACCACACAAGTCTCTGACGAAGTTTGCATCAACCTTTACAAGGTCATGTCCATTGTTGACTTTTAACAACATTCCAAACACGCTGTTGTAACTATCCTTGGAGTTCTTGTTGCTACTCAACACTGTTACAACTTTATTTCAGATCTGTATTAAAGGGTTCAATTTGGTCTGTAATCAACATCTTCAATATACTTGGGCAAGCCATCAATATCCTTCTAGGTTTGCTGATAAGATTCTTGGATGTAATACGTGGTGCCTTAATAGCCGCCCCTATAAGAATGCTTCCTGTTGTATATATTCCCCAGGCAGCTCCCAATACAAAAACCCCAATCACAATGCCAATACCCACCGCAAAATATGCATAGGGAGATATTTGCACCAACACATGTGCCCATGAACTTGATTTCGCCATCACAATGTTCGAATCCCTTGGCACTCGCGTCAAACCAGATAAGACTTTATTTAATATTAACTCGCGTCAATCTATTTACTATCAATATTAACTCAATTTGTATACAGTAAAGCTAGATCAACCTAAATCTAAATCAAATTGAAGCAGGCATACCACTGAGAAGCCTTGAAAGGGCAATACGATGGCCATCCGACTATAGATCCATCATCAAGAATATAATATTCGGTCCCCACCTCTATCAACAGTAAATTATGTTTCCTTCTTAACGGAGCCGTTAGTTGCTGTTAACCGATTTCATATAAACCAATCACAACCAATCCCTGCGTGGGTTAAAAGGGCTCCAGGAGTAGAACGTGCTATGGGTGTAGACGCCATTTTAACACGCTACGAGATAAGGTTGTTCGATTTTGATTATTATTCAATGCCTTTTTAGAAGCTATTTCAAGACGAGATGAGATATGCCTCGTTCCAAGTTTGGAGATGAGTCCTGTTCCAAGTTCTGAGATGAGTACTGTTCCATGGCACTTGAAGAACCTGAGGTGACACAGTTCATTGTCCTTCAATTTTTAATGTGCAATGGTCTTTTTCAAGCCTGCTTTGATACCATGTTGGATTTTCAATGAGCCATGGCTTATGTATCCTCTTTAAATTTTCTGTTTAACTATTACTTGAACCATAACTACTTGCAGCAAACCAAGATCACAAGAAGAATAACCATGCACAAGAACACAAGAAGTATCATGGGAAACCCTTCTCAACAAGGGAAGAAAACCCAGCCAATCCTTTGCTATATTCCTCAAGAGAAAGACCTCCCACACCATCACCAAACCTAGCACACAAGAGGGTGCTGCAATTCTCATAATTTTAGACCACAACTTCTGAAATCATGAGATGACACAATGATAAGTGTGTTTCCTCAATGGGGATTCACCTTTATTTATATATGACTTGTCACATCAAATGATGTGTCTTTTGGCACAATAGGGCCGACCTCAATAACTCAAAACATAATTAATAATTACCATATTAATTATTATCTTTTTATATTAATTATCTTTTACATTATTTATCTTTTATATTAAGGTGGGGCCGACCTGTACCCT
>ML787802.1:277500-313283 GCA_009831015.1 Picea engelmannii | reverse complement strand
GGGGCCGACCTGTACCCTTTACATTACAATTAGGGTTACAGGCAGGTCTGACTCTTGAACAATATAGCAAGGGATCTCAGACACCCACTAGTGCTCAGCCACTAAGGGCACATCCATAGGAATGTCCATATCTCTGGCTCACTTCATTACACAGAAGAACCACTTCTTCACTAGTGCTCAGCCACTAGGATCACGTTCACCTGTGCTTGTCCACAGGCACGTCCACTCAACAGATCTTCTTTCCCACTGCATTACACAGGAGAGTCATCTAGAGTTTCTCATCAACTCTCTTCTCAGAGGAGGCTAATACATCATCTTCATTTCTGTCTCATGACGATGCACCCAACACTTTGGGATTTTACATGTTCAGCTTGTGCTCAGCGACAGGCACGTCCAATTCTGCAGATCTCCTTTCTCACTGCGTTACACAGGAGAATCATCTGGAGTTCTTTTCAACTCTCTGTAAGGAGGAGGCCATCTCTACGTTCCAGCTCTGTCTCAGATAGGAACCACACACCCATCTCAGGGGCTCTCTCTCAGGTTTGTGTCCTGGAGAATGTCTCACGAAGCTGTAATCATCAACAGTTAGATCATAGGAGTTGGCTTTAATGAGTTGTGCAGTAGTTTTTTATGATTTATGGTGCTTTTTGTGGTAGAATTGAGTATTATTTAAGCAGAATGAAGGCCTTCTTTTTTGACTGGAATGGCTATACCTCGCTTTTTCTTCTGTTGTCTTGAAGCAGTTGTCAAGTTAGCTCAGGCTTTGACATTTTTTTGATAAAATGCTTCATATTTCTACTAATAGATGAAATATAGACATGCCTTTTACAAAGAAAAGGGCTGTGAGATATCCACAGCCACAAGGCAAAAAACTCCAATCAATCGACACTGGCTATGTAGGGCCACTAAAATTAAAGTGTCGTAAAGAGCCATAACATCCAAGGAAGTACAAACAGCCAGACCATCAGGCCAGAGTGAGCAAACAGATCAAGATGCTGTAGGAATCAAGCCTGTGTCATGGGGAAGTTCTTTGTCCTCGGGGGCAGGGCCCCCATCCTTTAGCTGTAGGCTTAGGATTAGCCACTATAGGCTCCCATCTGAAGTTGCCCTGCTTGGGTTCTTCAGTTTGCTCTGGTTCTGAGATGACCAGTGGAACAGTAGGAAATTTGTCAAATCAAGGGACCTTTAAGATTTGGCTTTTGCATTTAGGTATCACACAAACATGGACTGTTAACGAATGGTAGGTGAGTTGATCCACTTAATATACCTATTGTCACATGCTAGTTCTGTTACACATTGAGGGCGATTTACAGGAGTCTTACAACTTTTATAAAATGGTTGACAATTGACAGCAAATACCAAACATGTAATGATTTGCATACTGTCTATTGCCCATCCAAAGTCAACTGAAACAAGCTCATAAAAATTTTAATTTTCTTGTACAAAGTGGAATACAGCCGATGTAGTCAATCAATAACTTGTATCCCCTGTATTTTACTTCAAGTGAAATTAGTAGTAAAATGTTTTATTAAGAATCGAAACAGATTCATCACTGTCCATTGAGCACGAAGGCAATAATAGCCTTTGATAGTGTGTTGTTCACCGCATTGGGAAGTTAGACAAGTGATTTATTTTGCATGTAATAATTTAATCACCTGACCATTTTATGGGTTTTAGTTGCTTTTGATTGTTCCTTAGTCCTTGGTTCCTCTTTTCATATAATATTGCTTTCTTTTTCAATTTTCTTAGCTTTGTAACTAATTATAACTCTTCATTTTAGATCAGCTCTTTAGTCATTTGGACCCTAGGTTACTGATTGGTTTTAAACAACTTAGTAATTGAATTTAGGCTTCTCTGCTCTTCTCACTTAACTGTTTGTATGCTGTATTGACCTTTTTTAACACTACTTCATATATTTTCAACCTACTATTGAATAACATCTACAATATATGATTGCACTAATTTGATTTTCAGTACATTTTGAAATTACATTGTAGCATCATTTCGGATCATAGTGTCTATGTTGTAAAGCATTTATAAGTATAAGATTGTAGGCATATCATACACACAGAAGCTATGGTGGATACCTTGCATGAGTTTATGATTATCCTGATCACAAACAATATGTCTCTCACTATTTTAAAATGTTCTTACTTGACACATTCCAAAATATGTGTAGTCTTGCACTAGATATAGGTGTTTTGTGTCACTACCTCATTAGGAATCTTGAATTTTATGATCATATGTTAGTCAGAGAGGCTTACTCTCTCTTATCTGTTACTCGTCATATGTACTATAATATTGCGACTTAAAATACAAAGACTATAGTAAAAATAAAGTAAATGAATGAGCTTGTAAAATTGAATGAACTATTATAAAAGAGATGAACAAGATTCCAAAAGAATGAAGGAGTGGACTAACAGGCACGAATGAGATGAAATATAATTAACAATTAAACTTTGAAAAGCTTATTTGAGCAATACTTATCTTGATGATTTTATGTCACAATGTCAAAAATGACTTCACAAGGGGTAAATTAGTGGGAAGATGTGTATTTTTATTCTCTTTGTGAGCTTCTTTGCCAAGTTTGTTGGTACTATTCTAGTTATCAGTCCTGCAATAAGTTGTAGCATGCTTGTACTGTATTCAGATGCAATTGGGTTTCTAGTGGGGTTCTGGATAAAGAACCAACCATTGATTAACTTGGTATATTAACCAGTGAACATTCTCACATACAATTTAAATTCATTTGTTATTTTTGATGTTGACAGGTTCTTTGGCCAGAATCTGGCTGGCAGGCCGTATCATTGACAGATATCATTATTGGTTCTTCTGTCAAGAAAGTTTATAGGAAGGCCACTTTGTGTGTCCACCCAGATAAGGTGCAGCAAAAAGGTGCAACTATCCAACAGAAATATATTGCTGAGAAAGTTTTTGATCTCTTAAAGGTATTTAATTCTTTAATATCACCTATTCAGTGTCCTATTTTGTTCTTAGGAATCAATTATGAGAGAGTTAGTAGTTTCTCTATGACATTTCAGACATTTTCTGTAAACTTTAAATCATTTCTGCTTGCCAGGTTTAAATGTTTTTTGTTTTGGTGAATTTTCCATGCAGTTTTTAAACAAGTTAAATTATGTTATTATATTCCGTTTCAGTTTAACTCTATCCTTATTTTACTATAGTGTTTTCTGAAAATTAGCCAAAACCAGAGGTTGGATAAGTCATTTTTGTTATTTAATTCAATATTAACACTTATTTTATGTGTTTAGGTTATGTTGTAAAAATTCCGACGATCTCTAAATACATTGCAGCTCATGCTTCGGCTCTTGTTAAATTTTATGTGAGCAATAGCATACATCACAATTTTACATTGTCTAAAATTACATGGATGCTTTAAGAGGATGAATAATAAATGTGCAAACTGTGCTCATGGGATAAATAAAGTGAGAAAGGGCTTTAAAATTGAGGTTTGGATTTATACAAACGTTAGTCTTATCAGATCAAGCTATAAATCTTTTTTGTGAACACCTAGCTGAGGACCTAAAAGTGACAGTGTCCATTTCTCCATTTCATGCTTCTCTGATGCCTTTTCTTCACATGTTAAATTTAATATGACTGTATTAAGCTGGATGATCTTATTGATGTGGTGAATTCTATGGGAGTCTTGAGAGACCTTCCTGTGCTTATCCCATATGTCTCCAGGGATGGCACAAACAACAAATATTGCTGTTTGCCAGCCCTTTCACATGGCTTTGTCTTTTATCTCCTTGTGGCATGCAGTTCCTTCTGTCTGTATAAAATAATGAATTTTTTTAAGCACCGGGCACTGGGCAGTTACCTGTTTCTGTTTGACCAAGTAAGACCACAGAGAACTAGAAGTGACGGCTGGACAGAGTTCCCCTCAATATTTGTTTACCATTTAGGTGTCCATAGATTGTTGATGCCAGCACTCGTCTTCATGGTCAATCCTGCAAATGCTCATGCATTCATGTCTCACCTGAAACAGAGCTGCACACCCTTATGTGCAATATAAAACTGGAAGTCTGATAGTTATTTATAGGTCATGAAATAGATTTTGATTGAGAAGCTGAATGGTAAATTGCAAAGCTACATTGTTCTCTTTCCGAAGCCATAGAGTGCGACAACTATGTTTCCCATCAAATTTAATGTAGGCTATGTTACCAGATTCCCTGATGGATTATCCAGGATCCACTTTTCTGCATATCCAGATCCACTCAGGATATGTTTCCAATTAGGAATTGCCGGGGCTCTGCTTGAGATGTGTTTTCAGCTTTCTGAAAACTTCAAGCCGGTGGATCCTAAAAATAACCATCTTGTATTAAAACACATTAAAAACCATTAAATAAAACATAAAATAGGCAAAGTGCCAGGGCCTAAAACCGTAACTTTTGTCCATAAAATAGACCCTCCCCCATGCTAAATAACACATAATTTCTCATGTCAGTTTGCTTTTCTGAATTTGTGAGAGCAATTTGGAGCAAGATATTTTCAGAGATCATAATTTGTGAAATTTCTATGTTTCTGATTCTTTTCAATTTTTTTTGTAATATTTTTATGAAATATGTACCTTTCCATGCAATTTAGGTTGTGGGTGATTCTTGATTAGTTTCTGCTTGATTGCTAGCTGTAGTGGAAATTTTGGTTAAAGCTACAAATGTGCCGTCAATCTTAGACTAAAATCATAAAATGCCATCTTCTGAATTGTTAGGTCATGCTATTGAGTGAAAAATATACTTACCCAGATTAAGTTTCTTCTACTGTAAATTCTATTAGGTCTCTCATCAGGAGATCTACGGATTGCCAATATATTTGCCATTTTTAATTTCTCATCTTTGCGTAGTGCTGTTTGAAATTCTGAATTGAACAAGTGAGGCTCTTTCATGGGAATCCAAATGACTATATGAGACCTCTATGGAGCCATGCAGTCCTGTAGAAATAGTTGAAGCCTTCTGTCCTAAGGATATAGTAACGAGTTATCATTTATTCATTTTCCCTTTCTCTGTCATCATTTATTTCAAGGTACTGGGCATGTTGAGGTGGTATCTGATTACAACCTTCTTATCATGATAATATTGTTTGGGTGTTGATAATATTACATTTCCGCCTAACTCTCCCTTTGTCAAAGGATGGTGGAGAGAAGTTAGTAAAAGTGAAGGGCCACATTCAGTTTGTTATAGCTATATTCAGATTGTAAGTTCTAAGATTGAGGCTCGTTGCTGCTTTCTAGTTATTGCATGTAAAAACAGATTTATTACCGCAGTCTTCATGATTTGAGATTATAATGTAGTGCGTTGGGGCAGGGGATGTTGGGATGCACTCATTGTACTACATAGGACAGCAATTTTTTTAATGCTGATGATTCTGTGAAATTTTGAACTTGATGACCATGAGGCCCAATGCATAATAATTTTGCATTTTAGTCTTTGTTAGCAAATATCCTCTTCTCAGGCATCCTGCAGTGAAGATGGATAGCACAGCTAAAGCAATTACCCGTGTATCATCTGACAAGTTGTAAAACTAAATTGTAAATTTCTTCCAACAAAGGCAACAAAATAGCTTTTAGATACCTTATCAGATGAGGTAACCTAAAGGGCTTCCTCCTATACAGGCCATTCAACATTCTTTTGAGCTCATTCAAGGCTCACAGTTGCCTAATCAACCTGTCTATAGAACTACCTTTATGAAGAGTGCTGAACTAGAGAAGTAGCTAACCCAGCTAATCAGTACAGGCATGATTTGACTGAACACCTTTCCCTGTGGGTCCCCAGCTTTGTTAGTCCCAAAGAAAACTGATGAGTGGCAACTATGTACAGACTACAGCGCACTCAAAAAATTACTAGTAAATACTAAAAACATATACCCTCAGATTTAATGACCTTATTGATCAATTCTAAGGAAAGTTGACTTAGCCTCAAGCTACCATCGCATAGAACCCAATAAGATAAGATAAGATAATTTTATTAATGTCCAACGAATGACCACAAAAGTAGGTCAATGGGACTGAGGACTACAATAAGTATGAGTACAATGTGGGAGTGCAAGCGCAGCTCCTAGATAATGCCAAAAATAACATAAAGAAAGAAACATACAGTAGTACAGCCTCAGAATGTGTATGGTCATGACAAAAGTACGGTGATCCAAAATATAAGATATAAGTATGCCCAAGAGAAGTGGACAAATCAAAAGTCTGTCATGAGAGAGAGGACTGACGATGAGGCTTTCAAGGTCTCCCAGATCTGATGGTTGAGGGCGAGGGGGGTGAACTGGGCATTGGCTCGCTATCAGAGTCCTTAGGAACTATCAGGGGGGTCCGGGTGTATGATCCTGGGGGGATGTAGGAGCAAGGGATACTCCTAGCATCCGAGGCCAAAAGAAAGAAACTCTGGATAGATCTTTGGCAACTCGTCTGAATTTGGGAGGTAGTTTGACAGATGGGAGGCGCCCTGCATTGGATCCATCTCGAGCTAATCCTTCTAACTCTCTGAGGATGTATGGATTGGTGTACAGTGCGACACCTATGAACTGATCTCGATGGTAAAGATCTGTCTCCAGAAGGGGAGGCTGAGGAGAGACACAAGGTCTCACCAATCCACTGTCTGGTGCACTCTGGGATCATGCCCGTCACTTGTTGCTCCAATTTGATGGATCAACATGAAAGTATGAGGTGATTGTCCTGGTCATCCCAAGGCGGGACATGGTGTGTAGGAACTGAGATATGTGGCTAAAGATCTCCCTGATGAAGAGGGCTAGGAATCTCTAGTTCTGGTACTGGAAGAAAGTAGAGAGGGAGCCCCTTGAGTCCCTATAGAGGCAATGGTAGCGTCCTTTGATCTCATAGTATATGAGGCAACTAAAGATGAGGTGCATCTCTGTCTCCGGTTCTTATAAGTGGCACATTCGACAGATCCTATCAAACTGTGATATATGGTGATTAGTCTCAATCCAGAGTCGATGAGATTCGACCCGGAGTTGCCCCATTGGGATCATGAGCGAGTGCATCCAATGCCTGCGTGTATAAGGGGGGCGGATGATGATGCCATCTCACAGCTCAAAAAAGTGCTCTAGATAGAAGGACATCTTCAAGCCCATGCTCATCGGAGGGGAGGTCTAAGTGACCAAGATATACAGTCTGTAGATGTCCTCTTTGATAGCCTGATTTAGTACTTGTCTAGTTGGCAAGAGATAGCACAATGCGTCAAGGGAGAAACTAAACGGGGGAAGGCGCTCTAGGGAGATAGTCATCGACTGGAGAAGCTGAGATGCCTTTGAGAACTTACCATGTGCACGGCCTGAGGGGGGATCCAAAGTAAGGGTCTCTGAGAAGCAAAGAGTGAGGTAGGAGTACCATTCTCTCCCATTGGAAGAGTATTTGAAAGATTTGACTCTATGAAGGAAAGAGACCAAGCGGAAAATGACCTCGAAGTGGAATGGGTGGACACTGAACTATGCCTGAATAATGGGTTGTGGAACTGTTTGCTTGCAACATATGATATGCTTGAGAAGTAGGGTCTGGACTTTCTCCAACCTGGCCCAGTCTATCTATAACAAACTCGCCCCCCAAATCTCGGAGCCATAGAGAGCTGTGGGTTTGATAATCGCCTCCATGAGGTAGAGTTTGGACGAGATGTCCTAAAACTGACCCAAGAAGCATTGTTTCTCGATGAGGGCCAGGGAACCTTACCCTTTACTAAGACAAGGTTGAAGGGCCTGTTGCATACCGAAACAGGGCCCCGTGAACTGTACTCCCAGGTAAGTGTAAGTTGTGGTGATCTCAATCTCTATCCCCCGGTAGTAGATATGATATTTTGGAAAATAACCTTTAAAACTAAGTTCGGGCCTTTTGAGTAGGTAGGCCCTTTGGGCATCATCTTAGAGATATAACCTAGGCTAAGCTAGGAATAAACCGGAGGATGATCTTATTAATCCAGAGAAGTAGCATCTATTCAGAAATTTGGAGCATCTCATCTGAGGATTTGAAGAATATAGGCCAAAGGATCCAGAATGAAGGCCAAGTTAAACTGGGATAAAGATGGAGAATATGCCACATGGTTATTTTTAATTTACCGGTGGAAAACATTCTGAAGTTACATATCCTATTAAGATAGATAGATAAGATAAGTTAAGATAATTTTATTGATGTCCAACAAATTAGCACAATAAGTAGGTTATTGGGACTTAAAAGTACATCCAGTGTCAGTGCACAATGGGAGTGCAAAAGAAGCTCCTATTGCTACACTATCAAAAGCATAAAAAAGCAAAGTACATAGTTTGGTTGGAGTTTGGGTTCTTCCCTATTATGTTTGCATAAAAATATTCTATCACTGAGGTCTTTTAGACTACCGTATTAGAGTCGGACTTGTTTGTTTATATATGTTTTTTTAACTGTAACTGGGAGATTTTATATTAATAAAAACTGCAGCAGAGCTTGCAGAGAAATTACATCAAAGCTATGTTTCAGAGTTTTTAAACAAGAACAAAATACATCACTGACTACTGGCCTATAACAAAGCCTATCTACATCTTTAGGCATAATTTCCCAGTATTTCTTTGTGGTATAGATTCTGCAAAATAAACCTAAGATTCCAATGACTTTATAAAACATATGACTTAACAGAAAGCATGATGACTGGCTGCTTCTTCCATTACTGCGTTCACTGGGTCTGAGTCCGGCTTGACAATCTCCATGTTTTCAGCTAGCTGATGCACTGTTTCTTCTTGCTTGAGCCCCTCACAGTTGGAATTGATTGACTGTACTTGATTTGAAGCCCCAGATTTATCTCTGTTACTCAAATTTATAACCATGTTCCTAAGCATGTTGCATTCAGCCTCCAGAACCGCTATCTGATGCTTTGTTGAACAAGAGTAACCCATGATTGTTGCTATCTGTGTAGTAACCTCGTGTTCATTTTCATGCATTTTTGTTGTGGCTGTGAAAATTGAAGTTCTGCTCCCCTGTATAAACTCCTCATGATTCCTTAGAACACGCCTAATCTCCCGCAACTTCCAATAATCCTTCAAAACTTGGTTACAGTCAATGCTCCAAATCACTTTTGAATTCTCTGTGCTACCCTCTGTCTAGATTCTTTGCTTCACCTTCAAACCCTGGGGGACCCAATATAGATTTGTTTTGAACCCAATACTGTCTGTGCATCTGCCCAGCTGTAGAGTCCTTCTCAAATTTGCAGAGAAATCAAGCAGAAAAAACAAACTTTCACCTGGAGGAGAGATGAGAACACAAGCAGCACCCCCAGATCCAGAGTTTGAAACTATCCAGATAAATGCAAACCTCCCTGAGCTGAAAAGGGTCAGAGGAGTCACCTTCCAATCCCAAGGGACCTTGGATTGATTTGTTTTGAACCCTATACTGTCTGGGCTGCCACCCAACTGAAAAAACCTTCTCAAAATTGAAGAGGAATCAAACAGAAAAAACGAAATACCCCCTGGAGGAGAGATGCGAATACAAACAGAACCCCCAAAGCCAGTGCTTGAGGCAATCCAGATAAATAAGAGCCTCCCTGGACTGTAAGAGAGCAGAGGGGGCTCACCTGCAATCCAAAATAAGACTAAGAACATACATGCAACCACAACCAAATGAACAGAACTCACTAAGCTGTCGCGCAGACCTGAAAAAAGGTTCTCCACCATTGAATTCCAGACCTTAGAGCCATAATCTCATCTTGACGGGTGAAATTTCCATCCATTGGTTCAAATTCATGTGGAGTTGAGAGCTTGGGCACGTGAAGGGGTGTTTCGGGTCTCTTCTCATTTCTCATCCTGCTATACAATTGTGCTTCCTTGCTGTGTGCCATGTGAAGCCTTAATTGCATGCTAAGTGCCTTTGTCCTCATTACAATAATTATCGAATAGGTTGGTTGGAAACAATACCATTGATATTGATGACCCCCTCTTTTAAGGATGTAGCTCGATTAGCAAAACCATCTGCTAAGTGATTATTCTCTCGTAGCACATGATAGTACTTGATGCTGATGAATTTGGTTGCTTATTGTTTTGCTCAAGCTAGCACTGATGCTATAAATTATCAATTGGGGTGGTGTTCAATACCATCTGACTTATGATAGCCTTTGAATCTCCCACCACTGTCAATGACTGGATGTGAGAATAGATGGCTATCGGCAGACCTTGCATTAAGGCACGGGCTTCTGCTTGGTTATTAGATGAAATACCAAGACCCCATGCAAAAGATGTTTCAATTGTTCCTCTAGGGATCATGATAACCCCTCCCACATCTGCCACCCCAAATTTGTTTATATATGTTAAGAAAGGTTCATCAGATGATTAGTGAAGTTAAATGTATATATCTGCAGCAGTTCAGATCTTACATTGTATCCACATTTACAATAGTAATTGTTTTTCAGCAGATGTTTTTTCACTTTTTTACTTGTTCTAACTTCTTTTCCTGTCCCAATTTTCACCATGGGCTGTGATGCAGGAGGCCTGGAACAAATTCAATTCAGAAGAACTCTTCTAGTGATGAAGGTTTCATGTCTTTTGATAACTGGATATTTTCTTCAGTGAGATCGAAGCACAGTTGTGAAGGTCAGTTTCATTGCAACTTGGTTTTGGAAGTTTCACTATTATTTCATAGGTCTCAAATTCAGATTCATGGATCTTGTTTAGCACGATGAAGACAGATCTGCAACCAATTTCTGGATGATATTCCAGTTCAGCAGTCAACATGCGTGAAGTTTGTAGAATTGGTTATCAGAATTATTCCGTGTACCAGGGCTGTGTCACAGGTCTATGTTGTTTTGGGGCTTTTATGGAGGGCAATTTATTCTCTTACAATATGATTTTTTTAGCCTGATGTAAAATGTACTAGATTAGGCTTCTTACATAGATGACCTGTGTCAAGAGATGGGCTGTTTCATTACTGTGAATGGTGTGGACTTCTTGATCAATGTGTGTACCGTTGGTTTTTACCACTTCATCTGAGTGGCATGGTCTCATTCTACAAGTTGTATTGATATTTATCTACACAGTCGTGTTTAGTTAATAGATTTTGCTAGACCTCATTCTTGCATTGGACTTGAGAAAAGCATGTTTAGCATGCTTCTATAGTGTAATTCTCCAAGGTAATGTAATGGAAATACCAAAGTAGAAGGATGGAATGGAGAAAATTAGTGTTTTCTTTGAGCTGTACATAATATAATTTCATATACTAATGCATATTTTCTCTTAGGGCATCAAATTAACTTCTGCAAAGGGAGATATGGTGGAAACATAAATATTTGACATTAGAGTAGCTTATTGGTTTGGAGACTTGGATTGAAATTTTTTCAATCGATTTTTTAATGATGTCATCATCAGATAATTTTTGTTAAGATGATTTGTTATTGCCACCTTGAAGTTTTCCTTTAATTTGAAGTTTATTCCATGTAACATTTCTTCCATGCTGTCAGACTGCTTTGAAGTTTGCAGCTTTGCCATTGTTAATCGTCATGTGTGATCGGGCAGGGGTTTCTATATTGTTTGGTTCCATCAAGTATATATCCCAGTTTGTAAGATCACGTGGGAATTTTTTCCTAACAATAATTTATTAATAGTAATTGGATTTATATGCAGCGACTATGCATTATGTCATAAACTTGCGCGATGTCCAAGGATTATAAAATGACGTGCATTTCACTGCTTCCAAAGTTTGTATGGAACTTTCCATTTACTGCTAGTTACTTCCATCATATTAAAAGAAATTGTAAATCAAGAATATTGATGGTGCAGATGAGCATCATTTTGTACGAGTTGTTGGAAACTCCTTTCAAGTAATTGTCAACGAACTTTTTAGTTTTGATTATAATCCATACTTGTTGACAATGCGTAGGTAGGATCACACCCTACAGGCATAAGAAGATTTTCTCGTTTCATCAACTAGAAGTAATGGTTTTAACTATTTTAGCCTGGTTGAATTTTTCAGTCATTGCACCAATATAAGGCATTGATGCCTGGCATCTTTTACAGTTTTTTCTTGGTTTATGGTTAATTTAATCTTCTGTCCATGCAAGAACAGAGTAAATTCTTAGTTCATTGCCTTGTCAGGTTTGACATTATCTTATTGATATTTTAGGGTTTTTTCTTCAATTATTGTCTTTAGATGATGCAGGAAGGAAATAAATTTCTAATTTTAGTTCTGCGGAGATGCATTGTTGTCCCTTTCTTTAAAAACGTTTGTGGGTGATGGAGAAGTTAGGTTGACATTATAAAAGGTTATGTGATCGGAACAGATTGTCATTGAAGTTTGATGCTTATTCTGGCTAGAGATGCCAGTCTTGATTTACTTTCTATTTACACTTGTATACGTAGAGTGTGCAGTAGTTGGATAAATAATGTTTTGATATCTGTTTGACGTGTAAGACTTGTTACACTTGTATATTCACACCCTAATAGCTGGATACATAATGCTTTTTGATATCTGTTTGATGAGTTCGGACACTGGTTATGTGTACAATGAGAACAACCTGGTATAACAAAAGGTTATGCAAAGAGAAAAGACATTCTTTAACCTCCCTTTGTTTAGAGGGACTTCGAAGCTATGTTTTTTGTACAATGAGAGCAACCTGGTATAACACAAGGTTACGTAGAGAAGAGGGAGGGACTACAAAACTATGTTTAATGTACAATGAGAACAACCTGGTATAACTAAAGGTTATGTAAAGAGAAGAGGAATGACTACAAAAGTATGTTTTGTGTACAATGAGAACAACTTGGTATAACAAAGGGTTATGCAAAGAGAATAGACTGCCTTTAACATCGATAAAGCTGTTTGCATCTCTATTCCGGGCTACACATTTTTTTGCTAGTGAAATGCGCTTTGTTTAGACAAAGGACCATGAACTCTGTTGTGTATACAATGAGAGCAAAATTCTAGGCTACACGTCTTTTGGCTGGTGAACCATTCTTTGTTTAAAAACAGGGCTATGAAACTCTGTTTTGTATACAATTAGAACAAACTGGTACAACTGCATACATGCAATTCCTTCTCTGCTTTGATGTAGTCCTTTATCAAGTGGTGCACACTTCCTGGGATTTGAACGTGGGTCATGGTAAGTGGATGTTTTCTATTTAAAGTGTAGTTATCTACACTGCATAATAGTTGGATACAAATTTATCCAGCAGCCATGGTCTAGCAGTAAAAGCGGAGCACTATTGTGATGATGACCCATGTTCAAAGCCTCAGTAGGCATGTTACAAGTTCAAGTGGATGAGGTCAAGTGCAAGTCTCGGGTGACTTTTGATGACATCAATGCCCCTCAAAAGTGGCTACTTAGGAAAAGGAAATCCAAGTTTGACATTGCATCTTCTTTTGTTAATTCATGGGAGTGTTTCTCCAATTTTCCTACCAAAAAAATAGTTGGATAAATATTTGTAATTGACTAGTTGTCGTTAATGTCAATGAAATTTGTTTGTTGTTTGTATCTCTCTTGTAGGCTAGTGTATAATTTTCTGATCAATACTCATGTTTTGATCTCTGGTTGAGACCATAATAGCAAGATTTGGCCATATTGGCCTTTGCTGTACGAAAAATAAATTTGACACTAGTACAAAATTCAACAAATTTTCAGTGCAGTATGATTGACATATTTGATCCCCATGGACTTGTAAACCCAAAAAAAAACAGACCACAAACCCAAACTACTAAAAATAAATCCTTGAATATCTCTGTAAATATAATTTTTTTTCAATTTTTTCAAAAAATGGTATATTTTTTCTGCTTATTGGGCGTTCTTGAGACTGAAATTCTAATTAACTTGGAAACAAAATGCATATTTTCATATCCAAGGGATGTATACTTCTATATTGGAGCTGTACTGGTTTTTTTGTTACATATTTTTTCTGTATTGAATCAATTCATATACAAATGTTGCTACTATGGTTGAGATTTGAAGTTGCCATGATAAACGGTTACATAATGAGAAGAGTGACATTAATGTGAATGGATATTGTTGGCATCTTTATTGCGCGGAGAGGCGCTCTACATCCCAGTATAACAATATTTCCCCATACCGGAGAAGAAGCCTGAGAAAAAACCATAAATTATGTTATTCTTCCATCCAGCTGCGATCGCTGCAACGGGTACACTTAGCAGCGGATACACTTATTACTGGACCGAAGAGATTCCTAACGCCTGCTCCATTCTCTGAAATATTTCTTGATCCATAATTCATTATCGTCAGAGTTATCTTCTCTGAAATAGCTTTAGTCAATAATTATCTTAATTAGTAATCGTCTTATCTGCACGTCGACACTGACTTGCTTTCACTTGCCTTCTATGGATACTGTTAATTAGCGTTCTGTCCAAGAGATCTGATAGGCTCGAAGGTTTTCGCCGGTATCGGCAAGCACGGCTGAAAGACGGGCGATTTGAATAATGTTATCTGAAAGTAGGATTTGGCATATTAAGTTACACAAAAAATTGTGTGAGACAAAGACAAATGCGGGGATTTGTGACCTCCTATCACCGAAGAATAAGCAGATTTCTGTTTTTTTCCCTCCCCACGCATAGTAGCATTGTAAACGGTAGACTTCGCCAAATCAACATATATCAATATTTATTATTGAACTGTTTTACACAAATGATTAGGTTTTGAAGATAGAACTGTTCTATTATTCAAATGTCACAAGCGATTTATTACTTCTAAGATGAACACGGAGAACTGGAAGGAGAGGCATCCCCTACCTCCACATGTATTTGACCCTCAATTAAATATGAATATTGTATTTTCTTTCAAATGAGAAATCCAATTTTGGTTAAATTAAATATGAATATTATACTTTTTAAAAATGAGAAATATTTAAAAAAAAAGAGAAGTCCACCTTGATCCATATAAGTTTGGATCTATATAAGTTCGATAAGTTGGAAGGGGTGATGGATGGACAGCTTTATAAAATATTTTATAGACTGGATTCAACTTAATCGAGAGGGATCAAATCTTTTGAGGTGCAAACCTCTTTTAGAGTGGAAAATTTGAGGAAATGTTTGCACTTTTAGAGATTTGATTCTTCTCGACGCTTGATAGATCCAGGATTAATATGGATTTGGGTTGGTTTGAGACCAGTGATTCAAGTCTAAACATTTTTATGTTGTTTACAAAAGTTCCATAGATAAAATTTCATCCAAGAGAATTTGATAACTTATATACTTATCCGTTTTGTATTGGCATGTATAGCTATTGTCTTCAACACAAAATACAAGTGCATTGGTTCATTGACATTAAAAAACATATATTAAGATTACCAAAATAATAGCAAAAGAGAGTTTGATAACTTTTACGTCTCCATTTTGTATTGGCATGTATAGCTATTATCCTCAGCACAAAATACAAGATCGTTGGTTCATTCACATTAAAAAAAACATATAGCAAGCAAGATTACCAAAATAATAGCAAAAGAGAGTTTAATAACTTGTATGCTTCTCAATTTTGTATTGGCATGTATAACTATCATCTTCAGCACAAAATACACAAGTGCATTGGTTCATTCACATTAAAAAAACATGTAGTAAGCAAGATTACCAAAATAATAGCAAGACAGACCACATTTCCATGTCAAAACTTAACAGCCTTGTGATGCATGATATGTTATACATGTAGCAAACAAGATACCACTGTTGTTAAATATTTGACAGGAGTAGGCAGGAGTAGACGCTCATATTAAATCCTTAATTTATTCAAGACAAATGAGATACAAGTGCATAGATACCCATAATCAATGCAAATTTACTATAGCAGTGTGTTAAATATCTTACAGGAACAGGCGCTCATATTAAGACCTTAATTTATTCAAGGTGAATGAGATAGAAGTGCAGAAGTACCCATGAACAATGCAAATTTACTATAGCAGTGCGGTTGTTATAGGAATATTATTTCTCCACATATTAGCAAGAAAAATATTAACTGAATTTTGTGCAATGACATGAAGATGCTGATTTCAAATTTTGCTGTGTGGTTATAATAACCTTTGAATTTTGTGCAATGATATGAAGATGCATGTTATTTGGATTTTAGCCCATATCTTTGTTGCATTGGATACTCATCAAATGAGAAAAAATAGCAGATATGATGGCCAACAATGGTTTGAATGAAAAATTGTCCAGTTCATCAACTGAAAAAAAGCAAATTAGATGACCAACAATGGTTTGATTGAGTGGATTAGATGGCCAACAATGGTTTGATTGAGAAATTGTTCAGTGCATCAAACGATCAAATAGATCATGAACTTATACGAAAATGATCAAAGTTAGAGAAATTGTTCAGTGCATCAAATGATCAAATAGATCATAAACTCATATGAAAATGGTCAAAGTTATTTTAATATATAGTTGTTAAATTATGGTTTATGCCTTTTCTGTATTAATCATAATGCTTTTTCTTGTTTTTATTAATACATGTTACTGCTCACCCTATCCTTTTGCCCATAAGGGGGGGGATATTTTCTCATGGCTCACAACCTCAACAACAACTGGTTCACAAAGAACGAAACATGATAAAAGGTGGGGAGGATAACTTTTCTCCTCCTTAATTATCCTAGTTAGACCCAACTGACAATGCTTTTTATAATGCCACCATTTATTTGTCAATATGAAAAGAATAATGTTCAATTAAAAAATGTTGTTAATATTAAACTATATAATAAGAAATTCAACACTATCTATTATATAAACAAGAAATCAATATATTAGTTGATGCAATGTAGCAATGAATTTGCAATTTCTTAAGTTATTGGGAAACCACCATGTATAATCAAGAAACCTATATATATATATATATATATATATATATATATATATATATATATATATATATAATTGAATGATGAAGTGATAGGAACTCACCAATCAATGCCCCAACTCATTGTATCTAAATATTGAAATGAATTTGCAATTTTTTAAGTTATTGGGAAACCACCATGTATAATCAAGAAATATATATATATATATATTTCTTGATGAAGTGATAGGAACTCATCAATCAATGCCCCAACTCATTGTATCTAAATATTGAAATGCACACTATCATAATATGATATTGTAAAGTGCGTTCTCTTGATTAAATATGGATACTTGAGTTAGTGATAATAATAATGTGAAAAAATGTTTAAAAGTAATTATATCTTTATAGTGATAAAAAATGACAATTTTTCCAAAATCAAATCTTTTTATTTTGGTGTCTGAACCCCTTTGATAGCAAGGATACATAAATCTTCACATGATATTGTCATTACGATAGACTTTCAACTATGAAACCACAATCAAATCGTAATTATTTTGTCACCTTCACTTTGAGATTTGCACTTGGCCTTATGTATATATAAAACTGCATTTGCATGGGTATTGTTGTGAAGATAAAATTGCATTATCATCATATTAGTATTTTCATATTGACATGACTTGTGTTTCAAAAAATTTGGTCAACTTATTACGATAAAATGATAATCATGTTGGGTTTTAAACTTGGATCATCATCTTTGCAAGTTTAGAAGTTAAAAGTTGAACAATTAATAATAAAAAATATAAGTAATTTGGAAGAACTGTTTAATAATTACTCTCGAAGGATTTCATGAAAAATGACTATAAACATTTGATCATAGTTTAGATATAGTTGCTTCTAAAATAAATAACTATGGATGTTACTTTCCGCACATACAAAAGCTTGTGGAGTCAGAAATATTAATGAACTTCCCTACATCTCTAAGAAAACTTTGCATTTTCTCACATTATAGAAACTTAAACATAACAATATATGTATTGTAAGTCTTGATCTTGTTGAATATATTTAAATGAGGAACTAAAATTACGTTATATATACACTATATATAACAAAATATAAGACTATCAAAGGTAAAAGAGGCTTGCTTTGACATATAAATATTTATATGAGTGGGGGATAGAACCCAAGACCTATAATAGGTTAAACCCTTGGTTATAGTTAGAGGGAATTTAACCCACGATCTCTTCCTGAAGACAGTTGCAATCTTTGAGAAGATATGATAAATTTCACAAACAAACAATGCTAAAATAACAATTTTCTTGATTATTTTTTCAGAGACTACAACCATATAATATTATTTCGATTTGATGCAAATTATTTAACGCTTTTACATTTTTATTTTTTTGTAAACTCTATTGTGAAATACAATATTAGTTGAAGCCATAAAATCATGTGTAGAGATTTCACTATTAGTTGAGCAAAGGTGATATGACATAACTCTACTAGATGGTATCTACATAGACAAATAACTTATATATTAGGAGAAAGCAACGAACAAAATGACAATATCTAGGGATTGTTTCTCTGCTTGACATGATTGAGCAATCATAGCTCAATCTTGGGTTAGCATCTACGCGTATCTTTAATCTTGTCTCACCGAGATTTCTCTGCAAACTACAATTGGATCAATGGTTGGCATTAAGAAACATAGGGCATAAGTGTTCAAGAATAACAAAGCGCATCTCAAGATCAATAGATCATATCTTTCCTTGCACCAAACCCTCATATTCATCTCTAGAGTATGCAACTTTAGGACTTCCATTGAAATATCAACCTCTCAGTGTGGGTTGGGCTAGTTTCCCCCCTCTAAGCTAGGCATATCTTACACCAGTTCTTGAGGTAAAAATATTGATCTTAAGAACTCCCATTGCTTATGTGATTGGGTTGTTGGATTCTTGAGAGGAAACTCCTAGTGTCACATGTGCTAATTTGATTGAAACAAAATGTTGCAACCACATACCTTCAAAGACGTGGTAAGGTAAGTAGATGGTTCTTTCCATACTCGATGAAAGCCTAAATCTAGTTTCTTGATACAAACATTGTAAGAAACCCCATAATTGATTATAAACTCAAATGCTTTCAAATCCTTGGAAGATCACAAGGACTACGACCCTCCAAAGAGGAAGTAGTATCTTGGATACAAGAAAATTGGACCCAAACTTTTTTTGCTTGTCTTTCTATTCAAAGGGATTTTCTATTGTCTACTTTAAAACTTTTGGGAAATAAAAAATGCATTTTAAAGGATAGTGCTTGGTTCTAGGGAAAATATGGCCTCTTTTTTAAGCCTTGGCCTTCATATTTTGACCATGCAAATATGCCCATCTATATCACACATGTATGGGTGAGGCTCCCCCATCAACCCCATATATCCATGGGAGTTTGATGTGTTGGAAGGAATTGGTAATTCATTGGGCATATTCATTCCCTTAGATGGAATTAGAGAGAAGAAAGGTCTCCATACCTTTCTTGGAATTTACGAAGAGGAGGACTGTGAGTAAAGGGTTACTCAAGAAGAAATCCCTAAATTTAAGTATCTACAAAGGAATTTTTTTATAATGTAAAAATAAAGATTCAGATGCAAAGTTTGTTTCAACGCTAGTCACTTCGCTAGATCAATGCCCTAGGAAAGTTGCAAGAGAGAGGAGTTCCACAGGAAATATAAATGTTTCTCAAGTTAGATCAGCAATTATAACTCATGATGGTTTTCAGGAAGTAAAAGGACAAAGGAGCAAGAAGTGAAATTGGTTGAATCCTCGATGAAAAAATATAATCCTTCAAGTATCAGAGTGGAAAGTCTAATACTTGAAAGGCCTCTATCTTCAAAAGGGATCAAGGATTAAATAACATAAATAAAGAAAAATATTAACCGATACTTATAAACTAATCTAGAAGACAACAAATACAACTTGTTCAACGGAATCAAATGTAGATGATGCTTTTATAAGGAAGACCTCCCATATTAAGCCTTCCTAGGTAATAAAAACCCTAGAACAATCTTTGATTCTACAACACAAAAGGGGTCCTTAAAAGACATTGATTCCAATTGGTCCCAAGTCTAAACATATTTTAATAGGAGATGATTGTAGTTTATGGTTATTTGATTATTACTATTGTTTATAATAAGACAACAATTGTTTTGGTTTTTTATTTTATTACAACTACCAACATTGTTGAGTGGATCTTTGTATTACTTTTTTTCCCCTAAGGAATTGCGGGGAAACCCAAGGGATGCTTCCCCAAATTCATTAACGACATCCCTAGTAAACCTATTAGCATAGAATAGTGCACCTCACCAAGGGGTATTCAAACTGGGTCCCTACTAGCATGAAACTAGCCAAATGCCTAGAGACATTAGCAACAATTGATTAAGTTAACCCCTTAGACTGGATCTTTGTATTACTTACCATTGTTAATTATTTATTTACTCTAACAAAAAAATACAATACGTTTTTGTTCTAAAAAAATATAATGATGTAAATTAGCCTCTGTATATTTCGATATGTTACAAGGGTTTTCATTAACAATTTTATTTGAAATTATTTCTCAATTTTCTTTTGTAATTTACTAAGTAAAATTAAAATCACGGATGATAATTTGTTCATTGAATTGGATTAAGATGTTCACATATTAGAGCTAAATTTCAACCTTTATTACATTTATTGATCCCTTAAATTACTTGGCAAATAACATAGAATGAAAGCTACAATTAATCTTAAAGATATATTCATCAAACCATATAATGCTTGGAATTGATAATTTTATGCACGAGTCATATACCCTTTGCTTGAATAATGAGATTAGTGTTAGCTTTTCTGGACCGTGGTAACAAATTCAATTTTCAAATAATCTCCTAAAACACACGGTAACTTTAAGATTTGCAACCTATCAAAACCACTATCTTTGAATTCTAGAAACTAAAAGTGTACACTACAAAAACTATATAATAGAATACTCACAGGTTTATTGTGAATCACATCATCGATTTTTATGGCAGAAAATAGAATAACAATGTTGTAGACAAACCTTAATTCCTCACTTTGAAGTGAAGTAGTGAATCACTACTTAAACCCTACCTTGAGCCCTCTTATATCACATAAGAAGGTCATCTAGGGTTTACAATAAAAGTAGATGCAACCATTGGATGAATTCCTAAGATCTATTTTTGGCTTTAGGATTAGTGCCCTCAACCTACATGAAGGAATTGTCTTTAATGGAGTGCTCCTACAAGAATAATAACTTCTGTGGGATCTGTGGCCTCTCCCTAATTTTTTTTTACCAACTTAACGAAAACTCTATAGAGTTCTCATTTTTTTAGGGGTCACATTTTTTACCTCGTTTCGAAAAGTTGTGCCACTGGTAGCACCCCCCTCCCCTTTTAGGTTGTTTTTTGATATTTTAAATCTTCTTATCCATAACGTATCTACATTTTTTTAAATGCTTATTTTTCCAACTATTTTCAAATTTTTCTAAGTCGTCTATCTGCTTAAAATAACATGTCAAATAAAGCATTTTTATGGACATAATTGAACAAAAAAAATGATTTTTTTAAAAAGCTCAACATTTTTTCTATATTTTTATAGATTTGAAGTAAAAAAGTGACAATACTCAACACCATTTTCCCTAGTATATTGATTCACATAAAAATACAAGTAAAAAGAAAATAATAAAAAAGATTCATCATAAAACAAGAATAGATACATATTTATTCTTATTTTAAAATATTAAAGTCAAAACATTATATTAGAGCTCATAATCATAGACCGTTCATAGATCCTATAGGCCCTCTTGGGCCGTTCCCACAAGGCAATTTTGGTTCGTATTTTGATAGACTGCTTTGGAATACACTTGGTCTCATTGTTGTTGGTATTCAAAATGTCGATGTACAATTTTTCCATCAACTTGCTTGGTTTATGATGTTCTTGTTATATTTAGTGGAGGCTTTTGACAAGCTCACCATGGGTCTTTACTCGATTATGATCCGACATTATATTTGTACTTATTCTAGAAAAAACAATTTTCTTTTTGTGTTGTAGGATATACGGGGCAAAACAATTTTTTTTTGTGACTCTCTACTTTGGATCTCTTTACTGTAATTTGTCCTTCCCATAGGGACCCATAGTATGCTAAACTTCCAAAAGGAAATGTACAAAACACATGGAAACATGTATTATACAAAATGTAAATTTTCTTTTTACTTGAAACAAAATTTGCGCTTTTTTTTTCCATAAAAACCAAAAACAATTAGAGGTCATAAAAAATTGCAAAATTGGGCATCATTTTCAATGACATCTTAAAACTAATCAATAATAYCATATATCCCAAATTTATCATTCTCAAGATACACATCATCATTTTCTTGGACATCATTCTGTGCTTCCATTATGTGATTTTTCTCTTCCAATGGGTCTTTGATATCCATAAGTTCTCCAAAGTGATCCTTTCCGAGCAATCMTCCTAATGGTACTTGAGGTTCCTTTGAAAATTTTGCCACCTTTWATTCATTAAAATCTCCTTTCGTCAAGCCAACTTCTTGCATTTCATGTGGAAGAGCTGGAACAACATTAACTCTTTGTTGAATAAAACCACACTGTAGTGGGTCACTTTCAATGACTATGCAATTTCTTCCTTTTTGTAAGAAACATGCTAGTGTTGTACCCAATCACCAAATAAAAAAAAATAATCAAGTTAAATAGTGTAAAAAAACATAAATTAAAAATAATAAAAATTGAAGTATGATTTCATAAATGTTATATCATAAGTTTTACATGAACCCGAGAACAAATCTAAAACCCAATCTCCTTCATTTTAAAATGTATCTATAAGATAATTAATTAGTGCTTGTGGCTTTTGATAAATGTTAACAATCTCTCATTTCAAATCCTTTTCTTCATATGTTATCTTTCTAACCACAACAATGTAAATCAATAAGCTACTAGGCTTCCCTCCATCATTTACATTGAAAAGATTAGAATCATACGAATCATCTTTTGTCCAACTTGCAAGATGTATACTCTCTATATCACGTGTAAATGGTTCTCTATTGGAGTTGGAGATCTGAATATTAGGCTTGTGCCCGTAACATAAATACGTGCAAATTCAATTAACTTGTTAATTAATAAAATTGATTTCTAATCTTAATCGTTAAACATACATTTTCAATATCTTACCAACAAAGTTGCATCCTTGTCTTTTCTTTTCCCTTAAGCTTGATTGTACTAATCCTTGTTGTGTGTTTGAATGAAAAACCATAAATATATAAAATGGTGATGTTATGACTTCCCTAAATCCTATAACCACTTTATTGAAATCTTGGTAAGTATAAGGCTCACTATCATATCCAATGTTTTGGATATTATAACCATGAGGGATATCTGCAATAACTAGGGAGTATTCCTTTTTAGGAACAATATTTGCAATTTTTTCACAATCACATAATATCACTTTATACTGACAATGTCGAGCCCATTCCATTGTAGTGATCAAGGGTCTCATCAACTTAAACATTTCAAAGACAACTCCTTTCTCTTTCAAAGTTGGATTTTTGAATAAATTTTTTGAAGGTTTCAAGTACTCCATCTGCATTATTCTTTGACATCTTTAATGAAACAAACACACATATAGTTATACATCTATAACTAATAAAATAGAAATAAATTAACCTACAAATGAATAATATGAATGTAAGAAATCAACATACCTTTTTGAATGCAACAAAAAATTGTTTCAATGCTGTTGTAGAGCTTGAATCTGGATAGTTGAGTCTAACATCATCCCAACTCTCTTCATTCAACATCTTAACCATTTCCTCTAGTATTCTCATATATACCTTATGACTAAAATAAATAAATAAATGTTATAATGATATATATAATAAAATACTTAGTCAATTCACACTAGCTCATCTGGTTAAGGCGTGGGTTTTGTTTGCTAGGCGACCTAAGTTCAATACCCTTACAGTGTGTTTAATCGGGAGGAGACATCCAAAAATCCAACCACGTTAAGGGTTGGTGTGGCCCAGGACAGGTGTGATCCCAGTGATTTTGACGACTTAGATGCCCCTGAGTTGTGGTTTCTTAGCCAACGGTTGAAAAGATGGCCCCGCAAGTGACATACATTTCTAAAAAAAAAAAAAAAACTTAAATAATTTTCTAATCCTAACATAAATAAGAAATAACTCAACAAACTTGCTTTTTAAATTCATCACACATTTCTTCCATTGATAATTCAGCCGACCTTACACATGATAATATAGCTATGATTAGTGTCTCATCCTTCACTCTTTGTATCATTCTCCAAGGTGTTATAGTCATATATTTTGGCAGATTCCTGATTTAAGGACTTGTCTTACTTGTGCTACATATTAAGGGTTTAGCCTTCTTAACCCTATGATTTTTTATACCAATATTTTCCCATAGGTTGAATATCTCATCTACCAAATCCCATAGCTTTCTAGTTCTAAATCTCAATTGAAAATAGCTATCCACATCTCTGAATGCATCACTTCCTTTGCTATTTTTTTCTTTTACATTTTCCTCATCAACTGGGAAGCCTATTTCCATACAACATTGCTTCTGAAACTTCGCAAGAACGTTTGATCTATCCCCACCACATATTTCAGAAAACTCATTATGGATAAATCCACCCTTTGAATGAAAGTCATGGACATGTTGTACTCATTATCTGTGTTATGATCCCATCCCAATAACTTTACTTCTACATTTGTTAAACCAACATAAATTATATATTTGACTATCTAAAAAATAGGGTCATTGGGATACTCTTACATTGATTCTCTTCTATCCTATGTATAATGATTTCCTCCAATCACATAATATTTATAGTCAAAACATTTTGATCAATCAAATTCATCCCTACTAGGAAATTCCATTGGGTCAACAAGAATTAGGTAGTCAACCACATGTGCATATGGATTTTACATGATCAATGTTTTCAAGTTGTGAATATACAAGTGATGTGGTTTTCTAATTTGATATTTTTCTTGCCCTTCTATGGGTTTATAAAGATGCTTCACATTCAACTGAAATGTTGTCCATCATCAACTAAGTTGGTCCTCCTCAATCGATTTCGAATGGTATTTTGTGTTGTTTTCATAATACAATCCTCTAGATCAACACCTGGTGTTATTATTTCTCTGCTACCTTTAGGACTTTCATTATGATATTAAGATCTAACCATGACTTCATCATCATCAACAACATTTGATTTCCTTCTCTTATGATTTAAATGGGTTTCATATAAATCAACTATCTTTTCATAATCAATACGAATGGAATCATCCTTGGGCATAGCTATTTTGAATTTCTCTTGCTTAAATTATTCTTCTTGTGAGAAGGAGTGATAACGTCATTGGCACTAATCTCAGAAACATCTTCATTTGGAGTTTCCACATCTTCAAATGTAACCCTTCTATGCTTTCTAGAATGAGGACTTTTCTTTCTTCTTTCCCGTTCTTATGTGTATACTCTTGCAGCTTCAACTTCTGTTACTCTTTGTTTCTTTTTTCCTTCCTTCTTGTGCCTTATCGATATGAAATACATTGATGAATTCCATGATATTTTTATCTGTAGAGTAAATCCCCACTAACATACATGAAAGTCACATAGCAAAATCCTGTAAAAATAAAATATAACATTTCCGTGTTAAATAAGAGTTAAAAAATATCACGATACTTATAATAATACATGATACAAAAATAAGAATAAACAAATTTACAATGCCTCTCTCAATGTCTTTAACGATAGATGCACACAATTATGTAAAACTTTATTCCCTGTTATAATTTCTCAATGTGAAACACTATCTAATCTTTATATAAGTCCTGGCTTGTTTCACGAGTGCATAAACAATATCTTTGTCTGGCACCAAACATTTATCTCATAACAAGCCAAGTGCCTAATAATTTCCTTGCACATGTTCAAGCTCGACAAAATACAAATATATATGTTCTCCATTATTTCCTTGTTTGTCTTTAACAAACCAAGAATGTTCCATTCTGTTTTCACCTTTGACAGATTTCCACTCTCTAACATTCTTCATTACTCGTGAGAGCTCATGTGTTGGACCTTGAACAAATGTGCTATCAATTTGTTGCCTAACATTCATGGAGGCCCCAATTACAGTTTTGGATGCCATATTAAAGGTCTTGGTCCGGATCCATTCACATATATTTTTCTTCCTGCCATTTTTAATGAAAAATAAAAAAAATAAATTATGTCTTTATAATAATGATTGGAAAATGTTTACATTATAATTAAAAATAACAAAATCATCTAGACGATTTGAATTAAAAAAAAAAATTACTTGGCCTGCGAGGGAATTGGGGGAGATGTCCAACATCGCCCCCCACCTTCATATCTACTAGTCTGGCCCATGTGGGTGTTGGGGGTGATGAGCAACATCTCCCCTCACTCCCATCTCTACTAGTCTGGCCCACGAGGGCATGCCAAGTGTTTGCCTATGGGGGAACTGAGGGAGATTCTCTTCCAAAAAGATCTAAAAAAGATTTAAAATGTATGATTTATTTGGAAAAAAATATAAAATATCTCATATGATTTAGGGTTTTTATAATATTTAAATAAAAAAATCTTATATAGTTCAAAGTCGATCTTATATATATATATATATTTTGGTATATGATAATAATTAAAAAAAAGACTAACCTCTGAAATGCTAGGTTCTCCTTGTCAAATGTATCCTTGATGTTTCTCCCTTGTAGATTGCTCCAAACTATTTAACAAATGTTTCCCGATATTTAATGCAATGTAAACAAACAAAACTGTCAGGCTAGGATGGTAGAAAAGATAACTCCACACTGATGATTTTCATTAGCTAGATAGGTGCATATACACATAAATGAATGACTCTTGGTCTTCCCCAACTGGTGACCGTTCCTATCACCTATGACGCTTTGTATTTACATTAGTTTTACAAGTAACACAACCTCAAGGATTACATGTCCAACATCCCCCCTCGCTAATCTGAAAGGGGCATTGTGTTAGGAACCAAATACCAAAATAGCATAGAAAAACCTTAGAATAAGTACTCAACGCCTTGAAAAAGAGAGAACTTCAGATAATAAGCCTCTTCGAGGGGGAAACCTCCTTATACACCACATAGATTTCCAAAATACAAGATGATTCCAAATGAAAAGGTCTCCTTTGTATATATAGGAGACTAGGAGGTACAATTACAACTAATGGACCCAAGCCGACATAAATAAAATAACATTACTAATGTAATATGCCCTAATTAAGGGGTAATGTGCCACTATTTAGGGCTTAACATGCCCCTCCCCTTAAGACAAGTGTTGTCCACAATGCTTGAATAATTTTGGATACTTCTGTATAAAAGACTCATCTTCCCAAGTGGAATCTTCAGTAGGTAGTTTCCTCCACTTAATAAGATACTTTGAAATGAATCTATCCTCCAGCTGGCGAATTCTTGTGTCAGTGATAGCTTCATGATCCAATATGATTTTTCCTTCCTCACCAAGTTCTCGCAATATGGTTTGAACTGGGATCTTGTCACCTATAACCTTCTTTAAGCATGAAACATGGAAAACTGGGTGTACTGGTGAAGACGCAGACAACTCCAATTTGGATGCCATAGTACCAATATTTTGCAACACCTTAAAAGGGCCATAGTACTTTGGTGATAATTTATTATCCTTATTGGCTTGCTTGAGGGACATCTGTTTGTATGGTTGTAGTCTTAAAAACACCCAATCCTGAACTTCAAAACTTCTTTCACTACAATGATGATCTGCTTGTTGTTTCATGCGATTCTGTGCCATGGTCAGGTTATCCTTTAATATTTGGAGAACTTGTTGTTGATGATCGATGTGATATTCCACTGCTTGAACCTTAGATTTTTATTTTATATAAGAAGTGATGGAAGGAGGGTGGTATCCATAGAGTGCCATAAATGGCGTCATTTTTGTTGCAGTATGAAAGGAAGTGTTATACCACCATTCTGCCAAGGGTAACCATTTGAGCCATTGTGTTTGTTTATCGAAGACAAAGCAACAAAGGTATCCTTCTAGACATTTTTTCACTATCTTGGTTTTTCCATTAGCTTGAGGATGCTAGGATGAGCTATGACTCAGCCAATTGAGTACCCAAACAAGAAAAAAATTCTGTCCAAAAATGTCCAGTGAAGATGGGATCTCTGTCACTTACAATAATATTTGGGCTTCCATGTAGCTTTTGAGCTATCTCCATGAATGCATTGAAAACTGTAATGGATTTGAAGGGATGAGAGAGTGCACAAAAGTGCGTGTACTTGGTTAGTCTATCAACAATCACCATGATGACACTCTTTCCTTTATACTTCGGTAACCTTGTGATGAATTCCATGGAAACCTACTCCCAACGCTGACTTGGGATGGCTAATGGTTGTAAAGACTTGGGGTCTTAATTGTTCCACCTTATTTTGTTGGAAAACCAAACATTCTTCCACAAACCTTTGAACATCAGTTTTAAGGCCATCCCCAAAAAATTCCTTCTTGACCCTATGGTAGGTTTTCAAAAATCCTGAGTGCCCTCCTACCAGAGAGGTGTGCAATTCCAATAGTAACTTTTGTTTGAGTTGGGAGTTCTTACATAAATATAATCGATATTTGTACCATAGCGAATCATTTTTCCATGTAAATGTATCTGATGCACTAGAATCCTGCTACAACCTTTGAATGAGAGTCCACACGTTTTTGTCATTCTTCCATTCATCCCTCGCTTCTGTTATCCAATCAGGTTGGATGATCGAGATAACACAAAGAAATGCCTCAACATCTTCATCCTTTCTTGAGAGTGCATCCACCACAACATTTTTCTTCCCTTTTGTATAGATGATTTCATAATCATAACCCAATATCTTGGTCACCTATTTTTTTGTTCTTTTGAAGATAGTCTTTGTTCCAAGAAGTATTTAAGACTATCATGATCTCTTTTGACCTTGAAGTGCATACATATTAGGTAAGGGAGACATTTCTTCAGTGCATGTAGTATTTCCATCATTTTCGAAGGAAGGGCTTGAAATGGAATTCATCAACCCTTGGAATGTGGAAGGTGCATTTGTAAGGCCAAAATGCATGATAAAAAATTCATAATGGCCTTCATGAGTTCAAAATGCTGTTTTCGGGATATATGCTTCCTTCATTCTAATATGATGATACCCTGAACGAAGATCCAACTTTTTGAAATAGATTGCTCCATGTAGTTCATCTAACAATTCATCAATGACGAGAATGAGAAACTTATCTTTAATAGTGATCTTGTTGAGCTCTCTATAATCTCGACACATACGACACAAGCCATATTTATTGAGTACCATTACCACCGGTGCAGAGTAAGAACTTTTTCTAGGTATAATAATGCCAACCTCTAACATTTCTTCAACCATATGCTCAATTTCACTCTTCTGGGCATAAGGGTATCTCTAAGGCCTGATGCTAGGAGGAACACTCCCAAGAATTAGGTGAATAGCATGATCATGATTTTGAGTGGGTGGAAGACCTTTGGGAATATCTTCAAATACTTTGGAATTCTTATCAATGATTCCTTGGAGATCTAGGGGAATAGATGGCTTAGATGTTTGAACATCTAGTGAGCATAGTTTTTCAATTACACCCTGATGCCCCTTTTTCAATAATTTTGTCATTCCATTAGAGCTTATCACCTTACTGGGTTTCCCCGTGATACCCCTTTTTCAATAATTTTGTCATGCCATTAAATCTTATCACCTTACTGGGTTTCCTTGTGATACCCCTTAACTCAATTTCTTTTCCTTCTAATGAAAATTTCACGAAAAGTTCTTGAAAATTAAAATCCACTGTTCTTAATGATTGTAACCATTTGATTCCTAGTATGACATCAACACTACCCATGGGTATAGAAATCATTGGACTATTCATTAATTATTCCCCCATAGTAATATTGATCTTATTGCATTTTCTCGAGCATTTGATAGTTCTTCCATCTGCAATCATTACTTGAAACTCCGGCACTGGATATACAAGGCAATTGAGATCTTTGGATAATTTATAGTGAATGAAATTATGAGTACTACCATAATAAATTAGTACTATTACCTTTTTTATTTTGATATATCCTTCGATCTTGAGGGTTTGAGGAGTCCTAATTCCAGCCAATGCATTACATGATATCGTGGGAGTCAACTCTTCAAAAAAAATTGCTTCTACATTTTCATCTTGAGATGGTTCTTGTTCTTGTTCTATTTCCTCTTTACAATCTATGTAGAATAATTTCTTCTCACCACACTTATGTCCCTTATTGTAGTTTCTATCACAGTTAAAGCATAAACCTTTTTCTTTTCTTTCCTCCAATTGTTGAGGTGTTAACCTTGTAGGTTGAGGTGTTTTAGAAGATGGAACATTATTCTCTTGATAGATGTTAGGAGTGGTCCTTCTAGTGGCCATTGACAAATTTTTACTTTCAACATTTATTGCCACCCTAAATGCATTCTCCAATGATTTGGGTTCTCAAAGGCGAACCTCATGTTGAATGTTATCCTTTAAAGTTCCTATGAATACGTCAATCAGGTGCTCATCTGGAATATCCGTTACCTTTATATTCAATCTTTGGAAGTTCTCAATGTGCTCTGCAACTTAACCCTTTTGCTTGAGATTTATCAATTGGCTAAAGAAGGTATTGCTCTTTGTATCCTCATAGTGTACTATCATTTCTTCTATGAACATTGTCTAAGTGACTAGTGATTTGTGAGAAAAAAACCATCGATACCACACAAATTGATTGGGTTCTAAATATAAAGAAGCAATTTGTATCTTTTGTGTATGTGACACATCACGTAGATCAAATAATTGCTCCATCTGAAGTATCCATGTGATTGGATCCTTGCCATCAAAATTCCTCATATAGATCTTAGGAAAGTGGTTGGTCTTCAACCCAAAGTTGGAGTTTCTCCATTCTTGATTCATCTTCCTTTTGTCCTCATCATGAAAATTTTCCTAGAAATTTTATGCAATGTTTTCGCATAAGACTATGATTAACGTACTTGTTGTCCAAGAATTATTGAAAGCAGGTGACCAAGATTAAGGGTCTGAAAAAGGACCCGATCGAGAAAGAAGGATCAAGATTTATGAAACAGATGAATGGGAAAGGCATGACATGTGTTTTTGAGAAAGAACACTGAGGATGATGTTCCTTTAGGGGGAGGGAATTGTAACAACCTGTTTCCCCCAATCTGTAAATATAACTATATGGGCCAAGGAACTATGGAAAACTTAAAAGTGTGAATTTTTGATTTGATGGACCTTTGTACAAGAGGGTCGATGAATGTAAATTCTGTTATTCTAATAGAAAATGGTTACATGTGGCATGACTGAAGAGGGGACTTGCTAAGAGAAAAACCACAAATGCTATGAAAAGGTGGTGGAGGGGACAATGAATGGTTGCGTTAACCTCCAATGAACCAGTACCATGCTGGAATTAATTTCTTAGATTAGAACAACCCTCTAACCTAGGAATGAATTTCAGTCGGGATGGTAGGTGGGAAGACCTCCTCAAGAGTTAATGAGGGGATGGGGCAGACTGCCCATCCGTAAGGCTTCCAGACCTGAACACGGACTGGGAATTTGAGCCACACACAATCTTGCTGAGGAAGGCAAGAGAGGAAGTGGGGTGGGTAGAGGGAAGACCTGCGAAAAATGTAGAGATGAGATCGGGTCCGAGGGAGGACTGAAAGAGGAACAATGAGTTATGATCACAAAAAAGAGATATTGAGCAAAGAGAAGGAGAGTAAACTTCATCCTTATCTATTTCTGTATTGGGAGAAGGAGAGTAACCTTCGTCCTTATCTATTTCTGTATTGGGAGAAGGAGAGTAACCTTCGTCCCTAACTTTCGTTGAGATGGAAGTAAGAGATTGAATCTCAAAGCATCATGGCTTAAGCTCCGGGGTGGCCAATGATAAATCCACTGGGAGTGAATGAGACTATGGTTGGGAGGAAACGAGAACCCCTTTCAACAGTTGCATCACACCCTATTGTTTTGATAAGTGTTTTCTTGTCTTGTGCTTTGAATTGTAATTAATGGATGCATGTGAGTATTTATATGTCTATAAATGGTTCTTTTCTGTATTAAATGATTAAGTTATGAGTAGGCGTTTGTTCCCTTGAGAACCTATAATTCTACTTGTTTCTTCCACATGCTCCAGTTTAATCACTCGAAGGCGCTTGCCCCAGGGAATTACATCACCGTTCTAAGAGTGAGAGCAAGCCTCTTAGCATAGCTACCATTTCGGTAACCTCACAAGTTACCTTGCCTTGATTTAGAGCTTAAAGATCTGTGATTTGGGAAGGTGTTTCCTTCATACCAATAGTCTAGGAGACTTTGAACTCACGCCTAAGTCCTTAACCAAAAAACCTGTCTAAGAGCGGGGATCATAGCCAAAGAGTTATCTGAAGATCCACGTGACCTGGGTCTAGGAACCTTGGAGCTCGAAGCTCTGAGATGTCAAATTGCATGATAGTCAAGTATAACCCTGCAATTGCTATGAAACATAGATCTATGAACGAAGATCGAGGGTGGGAAATCATTGCGGAGTGCGAAGGTAAAAGTAGTAGACGCGCTAGTTCGTGGCCCGCAATTCACCATTGCCGTTGATATCGTCGGGATGGAAGATCAATGACTCTGGTTCGACCAGGTTGGGCGAGTACTTCCAGATTGCAGAGGTTAAACTCTCTAATAAAGAGCATGTACATTGGGACCGTGCAAATGTTGTGAACCGTCGATCAGCGAACACCTCAATATCGGTCGGATCATGACCGCCAGAACCTGAATAGTTGTGAGATGGGTGGTCGTGAGACCTTTTGGAAATCCGTGGAGTAACGGAGTCCCTTGGTACCGTCGATATGAGATAATAAAAAAGATGAGAAGAGATAACATTTTCAAGAGAGACGGAGGGACCCAATATAGCCAGACTCGCAGGAGGAACGAAGGCTGAGGCCTTTGAAAATTTACCAAAATCTTCCAAGTCGGAAGAAGTCAAAATCTCAGGAGGAGGAGCGACAACAATCATTAGATCTGTTGCAGGGAGAAGCCTAGACCGTTAGATCAATGTCTAGGGAAGCAGAGGAGAAATGCTGAGAAGGAACAAATCCTAACCGTCGGATCTGAGCAAAAAAGGACATTAGTCATCTGATCTAAGGTAAAGTGCATGAGTTTTAATGTTTATGTGCACGAGAGGGTTGACTGGCCAAGGTCCCAAAGTCCCGAAGTAAATTGGGACCGTTCATCTCCAAGAGGGACAAGTGGTGCAAGATCTACAACTCTTGAGCGAGAGGTTGTGGTCAAGGAGAGAGTGGAATCACCGAAGACCTGAAGAGAATCTGGACCGTCAGATCTAGGGGAAACGTGGAAACCGATCGCAAAATCTGGGTGAAAAAACTCTGGGAGAATGTGATGGATAAGAGTTTGAAATCGTCGAAGCCCAAACAACCGAAGCATCTGGGAGCCGTTGATCTGAAGGAGGACACATGTCATCAGATCACAAACTTCGAATAGAACGTTCTAAAGGAAATGAAGCAAAGAGGATTTGAAGTTTGAGATGTTCAAAGGCCGAAGTCCTGAAGCAGACGGAATCCATCGATTTAAGGTGGACGCGTGGTGCCAGATCTAGTACTCCGAGTACAAAATACTCTGGAGGAAAGTAGAGGGTGAAAGCGCCGGAGTCCCGAAGTGGAATATCAACCGTTGATCGAGAAGGGAGTTGAAGGCCAATGATATGGTCTTGGTTGAAAAGAGCTAAAGACTTGAAGTAGGTCTTGGCCGTTGATCTCCAGAAGGGGTACGTGTCAATGGATTGACGTCTCTAGGTGAATCACACTGGGGTTTCAGTTGAGAATTGAGACTACCAAACTCTGAAGACCCGAAGTGAATCTGGACTGTTTGATCCAGAAGAGACGTGGTGTAAATCTATGGACTCCGGGTAAAGTCCTGAAGTAATTCATATCCACCAGATTAAGGGGGACGTGGTAGGAATATGTGGATTTTGGGTAAAGACCCAAAGTAAGCCTCGATCGTCTAATTCAAGTGGACACACGACAAAAATCCGCATACTTCGAGGGGAATTAAAAGTTGAGACTTGAGACTCCCAATGTCCGAAATCATGAAGCAATCAACGCCATTGATTAAATAAGACATGTGGCAGGAGATCTGTCACTACGAGAGAAGGCAAGGGTGGATATTTGAAACTCCTGAAACCCAAATCACAAAATAATTCACAACCGTTGATTTATAAAGGTTAGATCTGATCCATATGTTACACATTATTTTCATCACGCTTATGACCGTTAATGATGTAAACCTATCTGTTGCCTTCAAAGTGGTTAGTGGCCTGAATTCCTGAAGAAAGAAGGGAGAACAATTTTTCGTGAGAGAAGAAGTTGCATTTTCCTTTGTAAAAAACCCTATGAAGGAAGTTTCCACAGGCTGAACTATATGCAGGGTGCGACGATGCTTGATTTCCACACCCTTCTCTAAAGATATATTGTGGAGTTTCTGCAGGTTGCACTATAGCTAGGGTACGAAAATTCATGTACGTGGGAAAAACGAGCGTCTTCTCGATGCTTCTAGAAGGAGAATCTTCTATGGCGAGGTGGCCTTTGAACGATTTTGATCTTATTCACTTTTATGATTTAGTGGGATCATCCTAACCTCCACACCTTATCCTCTTCATATTATAAAAGGAGAGGAGCTCTCATGGAGAAAGTTAGATTGACTTGTTAGTGAGTTTTGTAACTTGGATTTTTTGGAGCTTGTATGTTGGCTTTGAGCTTTTCTTTGTCAAGATAGATTGTGAGAAGCTATCATATCTACAGTATCAGAATCCATGGATTAGAAGTGTGTGTGAAGCAAGGAATTGTTGGAAGGAACCTGACAACATTAAGGCATCTGGTTGTATCTTTCTTCCACATTATATAATACAGTGGCATGTTTCTTTCTCATAAAATGATTCTCATTTTATTACATGACTCCTTGATCACATGTATAAGCTTTCATTGAGTATACTATTGTTTCTTTTACTTTGGTTGGTTTGTGTCATTACAGATCCAATATCAAAAGAACACCAGAGCGGAGCAAGAAAAACAAAGATATAAGGAAGCGATATTCAAAGGTATGTCAATCATCTCTTCTTTGATAGTGAATTCAATGATGAAACTTAGGGAAAGCACCATGTCTTGTCTCGTTTTGTTCTAGATCTAGGTGGATCTAGGGAGATCAGTTTATGTTTGCATTCACTGATTTATCCAATAACACGTAGATTCAGAAAGGATAGATCTGAGCTATCAAGTTCAGAAGCACCACCAAGGTTGTGAGATCGACGGTCCCGTCGCATTGCGGGGACTGAAGCTGTGCAAAATTTAAAAAGTTGAGGGAGGGCCACAATCCAGACCACAGTTTTGGAGAAAGGGCACATGGAGGCTCAAGGTGAATTGTGGGGCAAAAATTAGTTTGGTTTCAAACCACCCTTGGCCGCGCCCACAATCACGTGGCTACATAAGGCCATCGCCCAAGGTCATATCATGGAAGGGGCTTATCAGAAAAGGAGCTAGCGCCCAGACTCCGAGATTTCCCAGGCGCGAAGAGGAGGGTCACGAGTACCTTTAGACCTGCACCAGGAAGTCGAAAGGGTCTGCGTCTAATTACATAATGAGACCATCAAGGTCTAAGAGAGTCATTTGGCTCTAGAATTGAATATCCTTGACCGGGAGGTCAGGCTGGTTCCTCGACCTTCCAAATTAGAAACCATGGATGGAGAATCTGTCCTTTAAGAAAAGCAAAATTTTTTATGCCCCGTCGTGGGTGTGTTAAAAATTGGTATTAGAGAATGGTTACAACACTTGGCGTAACCATAAGGAGTAAACAAAACCAGAATATGTGTGGATACATAAGGAGTCATATTATGTATGAGTCGCGTAAGG